>JALBZB010001040.1:0-13952 GCA_038050625.1 Pythium sp. MPC-2022a
AGTGGCGCATCTTCCAGGGCAACTTTGTGGCCTGGACGCTGCTGGTCTTCCAGTTTCTATTGGCGCACAACGGCGTCGACTTTAGCTTCCAGTTCAAGTGGCTCCATGAAAACTCATAAGCAATATTCTATCATCTCGTTGGTACTTTAGTGTATTCTAATTTCTCACAAGTTCTAAACATCTCTATAGTTCAAGCTGTTTTCTATCATCTCGCTCTTTCTACAGCTCAGTTCGCTTGCTGCTCTTGCGTTTCTTGGTCGTTGTGGCGTAGACGCCGCCGGGGATGCGAAGGAGCTCGTCGTGCGACCCGCTCTCGATCACAAAGCCCTTCTCGGCGATCGCGATTGTCTCTGCGTGCTGGATGAACTCCTCGTTCTCGGTCACCGCGAGGATCGTGACGTCCTTCTCCGACTGCCAGCGCATCAACGTCGCGTTCACGATCGCGAGACTGTCCTTGTCGAGCGCGCTCATTGCGTCGTCCAGGAGTAGCACACGGGGACTCAGCAGCAGCGCGCGGGCGATCGCGATGCGCTGCTTCTGGCCGCGCGAGAACTTCTCCGTGTCCACCAGCGTGTCGTACCCGTCGGGGAACTCCATGATGAAATCGTGCGCGTCCACCTCCTTGCAGATCTGAATCACTTCTTGCAAAGTCGCATCCGGCCTCCCCAGGCGGATGTTCTCGAACACTGACAAGCGGAACAGCATCGGATCCTGGTTCACGATGCCGACTTTCGAGCGCAGCCAGCGCACGTCGAGTCGCTGGATCGGAGTCCCGCTGATCAGGATACTTCCTCCGGTCGTATCGTACAGGCGCAGCAGCAGCTGCATCATCGTGGACTTGCCAGCGTCGCTGCCGCCCATGACCACCGTCGTCTTCCCGCCACGTGCGCTCAGGGTGTAGTTGCTCAACACCAGCGCATCCGGATACAGCGGATACGCGAAATCCGCTCCGGAGATGTCAACGCCGCCAGTGAACGCCTCGTGCAGCTTCTCACCCGAGGCATCCAGGTCCACATCCGGTTTGTTCTCCATGAGCGCGAAGATACGTCCGGCTGCGACCATCGCGACTTTCTCATCACCGATGAACGTCGCAGTCTCGTCGATACACAGCGCGGCGACGTTCATCAGGTTCATCGTGCGGTAGAAGAGCGCGAACGTGGTCGCGCCGTCGCGGATGAAGAACGCGCTGAAGTAGTGCAGCGCCGCGTAGCCGATCCACTTGACAAACTGGCCAAAGCCGAGCGCCAAGCCCGTGGAATAGCCCGTTTTGATCGTGACGCGGGTCGGCAGGTCGAGCGACTTCGAGTACTCGGCGAGCACGGTCTCCTGGAGGTTGTTCTCGGTGATCGTCTGCACGTTGTGGATGATCTCGTTCGCGATGCGACCTGCCGTCGCTAGCGATCGGTCGCCTTCCTCTTCAGTGTACCATGACGTGCGTTGGTCAATCGCGATCGTGAGAATGATGAATGGGAACACGCCGAGGAACACCAGAGTTGCCTGCCAGCTGCCGACGATGAACGCCAAGATCGTCGCAAACACGATCACGATGATGTTCTGGATCTTGCGGCCCTGGATCTCGCCGGCGATGATCTTCACCGCGGCCGTGTCGTTCGAGAGCATCGCCGAGAGCGCACCTGCCGAGTGGCCCGGCGCGTCGAACCATTTCATATCCTGCTTGAGCATGGACGCGAACGTCATTGAGCGCATGCGGTTCGTGATGTTGCGTCCCAGCAATCGGAAGTTATAGCTCTGGATGAAGTAACTCAGTCCGAGGAACACGCCGGCACCGAGGAACATAAACAGATACTTGTCGGCAATCGAACGCATCCCTTCGTAGTCGAGCTTCGCCTCGACGGCGTACAGTTCGTTCACGATGTTGGACTTGAGGATTGCGGTGAGCGGGTTCGTGATGCCATTCACGAGCGACGCGCTCATCGCGAGGATCAGGTACTTCTTGTCCACCGCCATGAGCTTGAGGATCTTACCCATGATCCCGTCACCGGACGCTTTTGCTGCTGCTGGGACTTCGACAGTGCTGAAGGCTGGGAAGGCAGGGCTTTTCTCGTTCAGGTCGTCGTATTTGTGGTGGGGTTCGGCAGTGATGCTTTTGCCCTGGTGGTCCTGGTCGAAGTTGACAGTGGAGCGCCCTCGGCCCGACTCGAGCCACACGATGTCGCTCGGCCGGTTGCTCGCGATCGAGTCCTTGACGAAGAAGAACGACGTCTCGGTGCCGACGCGACTCGCCCCAAACACATTGCGGGAGTCGATGAACGCGGACTCTCGCCCCACGCCATGGGTTCCGCGGTGAGAATGGTAACCTATCTCTTCATATTCAGACGGTCTTGCCATCGACGCACGAAGAATGGAGTGGCCTGAGGCGAAGTTGTTACCAGGACGCTTCACTGTGCCTTTGAATCGGCTCGCGCCAAGCAGGTTCATTTGCGTGAGGCGTGTTTGCTCTGTGACCGTGTCAGTGGCGCCGAAAAGCGCGCAGTAGCGGCTGCTAGAGTCCCGCGAGAGCTCCTGGTAAGGTCCCCGCTCAGCGATCTTACCGTCTTCTACGACAAAGACTACGTCCGAGTTAGCAATCGTCGACAGGCGGTGCGCGATCACGAGTGTCGTGATCCTCGCAGAGAGGTAGAGCTCATCAAAGGCGCTCTGCACCGCGTCGACACTGTCCGGATCGAGTGCGACTGTGACTTCATCGAGGAGCAGGATCGATGGATTCTTCACAAAGGCACGCGCGATCGCGAGTCGCTGGCGCTGACCAGCAGAGAGCAGCGACCCGTTTGCGCCGATGTCCGTCTGGTACCCATCTGGCAAAGCCATGATGAACGCGTGTGCGTGCGCTTTGGTTGCTGCTTCGATCACCTGCTGATCCGTGGCGCTCGGGTACCCGTATCGGATGTTCTCCATGATGGTGGTGGCAAACAAGACTGGTTCTTGGCGCACGACACCAAACTGCTTGCGCAGCCAGCGCACACCAAAGTCGCGAATGTCGTGGCCATCGATCTGGATGCGGCCGAACGCTGGGTCGTAGAGCCGCTCGATGAGGTTGATCAACGTGCTCTTGCCGCCGCCGCTCGGTCCAACCAGAGCCACCCGTTGGCCGGCAGGGATCGTGAACGTGCAGGACTTGAGCACCATTTCACGCGGTCGCGTCGGGTACGCGAACACAACGTCCTTGAACGTGATCGCACCTTCGATCATGTCGAGTTCCAAGCCGATGGCGCGGCAGTCGATCATCGAGCGCTGCTTCTCGATATGAAGAATGTACACGGCCGCCGCTTTCGCACTGGCGAGCGCTTCGAGCGCCGGCGCCGCTGAACCGATCGCGAGCAGACCGGCGATCTCGACCATGATTGCCGGTAGTGCTTTCTTCATCGTAGGCACGACCGAGTCCTGGTTCGCGACCAAGTGGCCGCCCAGCCAGAGACCGTACCCAAAGAGCACGAACGACGCGAACTGGATGAACGCGATCGCGGTTGAGATTACCTTGGAGAGCTTGCGGTACTGCAGGTCGCCCGAGTACAAGTACGTCTTGAAGCGCTCGGTCATGCTCGGCTGCGCATTGAACGCCATGACGGTGCCCACGGATGACAGTGCCTCCTCTGCGACAGCCCCTGCTTGAGAGTACTCGTCGGACTCGAGGTTCGTGGACTTGCTGATGTGGGACACGAAGAGGTAGATCGAGATCATGAAGAGCGGAAACGTGGCGGCGATGCCGAGGCCAACGTTCCAGCCGCGCTGGATGCCTACGCTGACCGCGAGGATGACCTGTGTGGTGTGCTTGGCAAATTGACCCATCTTGCGGCCGAGCCCTTCCTGGATCACGACCATGTTGCCGCCGATGTCGGACGAGAGCGAGAACGGGTTGCTCGTGTCGAAGTACGCCATCTCCTGGTACACGAGCGATTCAAACACGGCCTCGCGCATCACGCGCGTCTGCCGCGCCGACGAGTGTGTGAGCAGCGCGACGGTGAAGAACTCGGACACGAGCACCCAAACGCCGATGCCCACGAGCGTCAGTGCGCAGCTCGTGATGCCGTCCATGTCGACGCCGTTCGTGGCCGGGAATTGCTTGTTGTTGAGCGCTGTGACGGCCTCGGCTGTGAAGTTGTCACAACATACCCAAAGAGATAGATAGATAGATAGATAGATAGATAGATAGATAGAGAGAGAGAGAGAGAGAGAGAGAGAGAGAGGTGCGTTAGTTCTCCATAACGGCAAAGCTTTTCAGCTTCTCATATATCCTTCGTACCAAATACAATGTTGATTGACGGCAGACTCGAACCGGAGACCATGGCGGCGAGCACCCCGCCGCCCATGAGCCAGTAGTCGGTCCTGTCGGCGTGCGCGAAGAGTGCCCACATTTCGCTCCCATTGCCGTTGCCGTGCCCCTGCGGCTCACTCAGATGACTGGTCGACTGGGAGTTCTTGGAGCTCTTGAGCAGGTGGGTCTGGAGCTCCTGGGGGGCGCCGCCCATCTTGAGCTTGGTCTCGAGCGCCGAGCCCTTGCTGTTGGCCGAGTACGCGGGGCCTTGTCTGCTGTTGGTCGTCGGCGACCGGCGCCGCATGCGCGTGGCGTGCGTGGTCACGTGGTCGATGCCGCCGTTGCGCACGGCCGTGACGGTCATGCGTTGGCTCTCCATTCTGACCTGGTGGACTGACTGATCTGATGACCTACTGACCTACTGGACGCGTGATGTGCTGGCTCGTTCAGTTAGCAAAGTGAGCAAGAACCAACAACAAGAACAACGCAAGCCTTGCGCTTGTTTGTTTGTTTGTTGCTTGTGGTCTTGCTCGCTCGCTCGCTTGCGCGCAACAAAGCAATCAAGAAACAAACAAGCCAGTGAGTAAACAGTTTGTGCAAAACTCGAGAGCGCATCAAAACCAATCGACCCCTTTACAGTACTGTAGATCGTGTTCGTTACTGCTGAGATTCAGCCATTCGATTCTCAACAGGATGGCCACTATTGCTTCGAAGTAACAAAGACGTTTTTGTTTTCGCTGGACGTTGTCCATTTGCCTGAATAAGATGACTTGACGCCCAAGACTCAACGAAATTAGTGGGAGAACGGGCTCTAGACAAATCGCATTCGTTGCGCACGCAGCCACCCACGTGGTTTGCCAGCAAGTTCTTTTCGCTCTTATTGTTCTTGTTCTACTTGTGAGTTGCTTGTGATTTGCGATTGTTGCGGTGGAGTTGTTTGTTTGCTTGTTTGGTGCAGATCACAAACTGACGAGACGCGCTGCAAGGGCAATCAAGATCTCGTCACGCACCACGCGACGTTCGGTTGTGTCAAACCAGCTGGCTTCTAGAAAACACCTCTTTATAATATGCAAAACTGTCGAATTCTGTTTTTGCGGCTCTGTTTTGGTACTGATAAAGCACTGTTTATAAGAGACCATAACAATCATCTCGCCCAATATATTCGTTACGAGGGGCAAGTTATCCATCCATTCCATTCTTCGTGTCCACGTCACAACAAGACCACTCTTTTGTGGTGCCGCTCCTCTACACTTAGCACAGGTTGCTGACGCCAAACTATATATCTTCATCACCTCTCGTATCCGGAGTACAGATGATTCGTATACCTTCGTGAATTGAGCGAGCGAGTCTCTCACAGTGAGTTGGTGGTGGTCCCACCACCACATATGCTTTTGGGTGTCACAAGGATCTGTGATCACACCGAAGGAGCTATAGAGTGCCTGTGTTGCAAGTGGTGGTGGTGGCGCTGCAGTCGGTGCTTTGGTGCGTATTGTACCCGGAGAGGGTCTGGGTACCCTCGTGCCAATGATCGCCTGTTTGCCTGTATACAATTCATTATCCGTACACAGTGCTTCTTTTCTATAAACATCGGTGGCATCAGCTATTATCGTTTGCTGCTGCTCGTTTGCTATGCAAGTGTATTTGCAATCTTGGTGTAATCTGCGCAAAGCAGAAACTCTCCTCATGCCATCATCGGCCTGGATATTCAATGGGAACAGATGGCTCAAGTTCACACTGTACTCTGCAAAATTAGGAGCATGCGTACCGTACCGTATTCTACAGATCCAGTTAACTTGAAGGAACGTGATCGTGTCTTGGACGAATCGAAGAGCTCCGAACGTGTGGACGCAAGCGAGTGAAGTGTGACGTGTTGGTACAATACTGTAGCATAGTAAGCCGCGAGATCACTTCATGAGTTCAGAAAAGTGAGATGTCGACACTTTTGACGACCAACAGAGGCAACAGCAAACCCCTTGTCATCTACAATGATATCCGGTGCATTAACACGTGGCAAATGAGAAACATGGTCGCACAGCCCAAGCAGGCGTCTTTCCAAGAAGACGAACGAATGGGACGATGGCAACTGAAAAAAGACAAATTCGTTCGGTTCAAATGTTTTTGAAGAAGGTAGGAAGAGCGGCTGAGATCCAATGACCTGAGCAACTCGTCGAGAGAACAGCACGAGGAAAAGGGGAAGTAAGCGTAAACACTGGAGCTGCTGGTTGGAAAAAGGAAGGGATGGGGTCTCAAACTGTAGCGCAGTAGGCTGGGAATCACAGTGGTGAATGGAGCATTGTGGGATGCTCTCACCGTTTAGCCACGGAACGCCACTGGGGACTGGGTCATACCGATGAACTGTCCTTCAGTGACCCTCTGCTGATGCTCCTGCTCTTGACGCTTCCTGCGCTGGTTCACGACCACAGCGAAGGCAGCGCCAGCAACAGCCAAGGTAGCGGCGACGCAGCCGGCGATAGCACCAACGCTGTTCGCCGAAGCACCCGCAATACCATCCATGGCGAGCGGCGTCTAGGTCGATACAGTAGTCTCTCGGACGTTCCACACGCAGCCCCAGGCTCCCGTCTTGATCTTCTTGCACGACGCGTCCACAGGGGCGACACAGTACGTACTGTTACTCTTGCCGCTCTTGAGGTAGTCGTAGCAGTTGTCGATCGCGTAGTCGCCGACCTTTGGGCAGTTGGTGCCCGCTGGAGTGGCGCCGGATCCGCTGCAAATTGGTCCCGTGATGCAAAACGTCGTGTCACCTTCAATGCTCACGTCAATGCAGTCAGCAGGGAAAATTGGAACCTTCGCGGGGGTGGTGGCCGCCGGAGTCACGGCTGGAGCCTTCGTGGCGGTCGCTGGAGTGACCACTGGGGTCGGGAGGTCCCACACACAGCCCCACGCACCAGAAGTAACCTTCTTGCATGAGGACGTCACTGGCGCAACGCAGTAGTCGGTCTTCTTGTCATAACTCTTCATGTCGTCGTAGCACTCATCAACAGCGGAGTCGCCGACCTTTGGGCAGAGCGTGCTGGCAGGGGACGCACCCGATCCCGAGCACACTGGTCCCTTGATACAAAAGATCGCGTCGCCTTCCACACTCACGTCAGTGCAGCCTGGGACGGTTGGAGCTGCTGTCGTTCCTGGTACTGGAGGGGTTGGACTCTTCGTCACCGGTGCTAAAGTAGCTGGGGTAGCTGGAGCCTTGGTAATGGTCACTGGAGTCACTGGAGCCTTCGTGGTTGGAGCAGAGGCAGGCGAGCTAGGCAGATCCCACACACAACCCCACGCACCAGAAGTGACCTTCTTGCATGAAGACGTCACCGACGCCACGCAGGTGTTGCTCTTTTTGTCGTAACTCTTCATGTCATCGAAGCACTCATCGATTGCGCCGTCGCCAACCTTTGGGCAGAGCCTACCAACTGGAGCAGCATCCCAACCGGAGCACACTGGTCCCTTGATGCAGAAGATGGCATCACCCTCCACGCTCACGGTGGTGCAACCTGGAGCGGGTGGAACGGGTGGGACTTTCGTCGTTGGAGCTGGGGCCGATATCACTGGGGCTGGAGCTTTCAACGTTGGGACTGGATCCGAAGTAGTTGGAGTCAAAGTGGTTGGGGCTGACACGGTGGTCGTTGGAGCTGGGGCCTTCGTTGTCGGCAGAGGGGTTGCTGGGATGTCCCAAGCACAGCCCCACGCGCCACTCGTTGCCAACCTCACACAAGTTGAGCCCACTGGAGCGACACAGGCCTTCGTCTTGGAATCATAACTCTTCGCACCCTCCGAGCAGGCACTGACGGCGACGGCCTTCACCTGTGGGCAGTTCTTGCCGGACGGGGCCTCGCCGCTGCCAGAACACACTGGCCCGGCGACACAGAAAGTGGCGTCGCCTTGGACTGCGACGTTGGTACACTCCGTACCGTCGCTGACGCGAGCGTTGATGCGCGCAGCATTCGAGTACGTTGGCAGAGCCGCCACCACGACAACCGTGGCGATGATGACGGAAATATTCATAGTCGTGAAGAGGTTGAGGTTGGGTAGCGAGAGTCCGCGGGGAGGAAGGAAGAGCCTTGACGCTTGAGGAAGACGATCGGCTTGAGAGAGTCAATGGAAAATTGAAGAGTGAAGAAGTAGAGCCGAGAGAAAATCTGTTGCGGGTGCGTTCACTTTCTGTCCCTCTCACCAGGGGCGGGGGCAGTTGCCACTGACCCTGGGGGTTAGAATCTACTTTGGCTCGATGTTGCTTTCCTCCAGCAGCGTGCTGCAATGAGAAGAGGCTAGGTAAATCCAGAAGTCTTACGCTTCAAAAGAGAGCTTTTGCCGCGTAGTGAGTACTGAAGGATCAAGGGCAATCAAAAGACAGGGTCTTGCCGCTTTTCTACACCATGTAGGTGCAACCTCAAATGTATCTATTAAATGATAGAGGTACTAAACCTGATCTCTGTGTTTGGAGACCGTTGATATGCAAATCATCTTTAGCAGGGTATAGAAGATAGAAGGAAGTAGTGCTGAAGTTCTTCGAGAGCCCCTGGAAGCTTCCTGTTCGACCTGAGAGCCAACCAGGTATAGCTTAGCCAGTGCTTATATCAGTTGGTGGTTGTGGGTGCGTGCGAAGGCTGAGTGACCAATAGTTATCACTTTTCATTCTGTGAAAAATGGCTCCCTGGTCCTTATAGAAAGTGTGCGCTTGTGGATGAGAGCTTGTGGGTGCAAGAAATGTCATCGAAAGCGGCGGAACTGGGAATGATTGAGCAGCTAATTTGCGCTTGCGCTAGCATTGAGATCGTTTGCAGAGTACAGTGGCACCTTGTACTGACTTGGCTTTCCTTGTCAGTCAGTCAATCATGGTTGTAGATGAAGAAAACCGAATGCGAATATTTCAAAATGTCGGTGTTTAGTAGTAATTACTAGCATGATTTTTAATTCGCTACACGAAGAGTGATTTATCATTGCAATGATGATATCACTATTGTGACAATCAAGTTTTAGATGTTCCAATGATGTGGAAATCTAGGAACCTTCCAAGTCGCCAAGATCACTGTGTACGTCAGTTGTACACACCTTTAGATATCATTTTCCAGGGACTCCAGAATCAAGGGCCAGCATTTTGCTCATCCGTGCGACAGGTTATGTCTGTGATATAACCTGGTGGTTCACTGCATCCCCGATGCTTTATAAACTTGACAGGGATATCCATTCATCACTGCTATGCTGTCTTGCTGCTATCTTCGTGTGTGTTTAGTTTCAGTTTGAAGTCTACTCGGCTCAGGCGCTCGGAGACCTTCGGTAACCTACTTCGTAGACACCTATACCCACATAAGTACACCTGGAATTGTTTCATGAGTGATGCTTTCTTGGTAGTCGCTGGTTTCAAGTCGGCTATTAACTTGGAAGTGTGCTACCTCATGAAGCGACGAGATCGTTGGTCAAAATTCAAGCGCCTGCAGAAAAATTTCGTGTGTCGTACGCTTTAAAATTCGTATCGATTTCACATGTGCTCACGAATGGGGCACCAACCAGTGTGCATGAAACTCGAAAATGTGTGGCTAGGCAGGAACTTTTCACACACGCCATCAGCAGAGAGATCCGCTAACCGTACACCCACAACGGCAGTAAATCCACATGTCAAGTTCCTGACAAAGCCCTCTCCACCCTTTCATATGGAAGACTCAGCTGTGATATGAAGTGTTAATGTCCGATCTGTCTCGCCTCGGGTATAAACACATCTTCCTCACAGTTTTTGCATCCTCAGTTAGAAAAGTATGTTAGAACCGTGTAGTGCTGTACAGTACTGCACTTGCACAACCAACCAATACAATATTGCACGACCCAGAGCTTGTGCTTGCACTCTGTCGCTTCGTTTTCGGTGCAATAAACGGCAATGATAAGCGTTGACAGGGCAAGAGACAGACACACATAGTGAAGGGCATGTGAAAAAATACACCCACTGACCTTGAAGTTGAGTGTCGTGTTCATTTTATAATTCACAGGTTGCGACGTGTACCCAAAACAGATTTGCAAGGGTAGCTATGGTCATTATGTAGTGGCTTCCATTGCACACTTTGCATCTGTAGCATCAATGTTGCTGCGAGGCGTGCGTTTGTGGAACGACCGGGGTATATACTTTCACGGCGATGTCGTGAGGAGTACTTTGCAGCAGCTCGCTCGCCTGGTGCAACTTGGAGAATAAGTAGTGCGGCTGTCAGTCAATCCAGCTCGTTGGCAGTTGTTGTGAATGTTTGGATATGTTGTCATCTAATATTGACCTTTCTTTTCAGTTGTCCATAGGATAGAGCGGCGTGTTCGCCGAGGCGCTGAACGTTGTTCAACTGTACTATTATCTTAATAATGTATCAAAACACTACTACTATTAACCCTCATAAGTACAACTATTACTTGGAAGTATTAAATACATTACGCAATGCTATTATTTGTAGTACAGTGTAGAACTATTTAAGGTTCATATGCATCCAGTCTCTGAGTAAATACACATTTAAAAAAATGAGTTGCGAGCTCAACCATATCAAAGGCTAAGAAACAATACCACCGCAGGCGCGTGGGCTTCCTAACGTTAGATCCAGAGATATTTGTATCGCGTTTGTGAGGGGACCTTATTCAGAGCATAAACTCGTTAAATCGTTGCGAGATCTACAGGTATTCCGAGCAGCACGGTTCTAATTGGCTACCGTACTTACAGCTTTTGTGGTTACAGTCAGAACCAACAATATTCCAGACAGATTCACATAGCAACACCCATGTAAACGCATCCAAAATAATGTAAAAGAATCACAAAAGTGGGAATTCTAAGTATACCAGCACCTCCGAGGTCGGATTTATCTTAGGACGGATCAAATTTGTTCAGGACAAATAAACTTTATCCTCTCAATATCTACACGAAGTGAGCTTGTTGAAACAGTCGGCCACACATGTTTTTGCTCAGGGTTACGAATCCGAAAAAATAGAATTTATCGCTTTAAATTGGAATTAATCGGAGCGCGCACTCTGAAACAGCAAGTCTACCAGACACATGAAAGTAGGGACGCGAGGAACCAAAAAATGTTTGGATTCTTGCAAATAGGGATAATGCAGGACAAAACTCGTTCAATAAGATCTCTACAACCGTCTCTACCTCCCTAGAGGGTAGCGACGATTTGATTAGGATCTGGACCACGTCTTTCGTCTTACTCTACTATTTAATTTACCTAACAGAGTAAGACGGAAGTCGTGGTCCAGACCCTGGTTAAATCACAATCATCCACTTTGTGAATTCAAATAAAAATCTAGTGGACAAATAAATATGATAAAAAATGCTTCATGAAAGACTTCTTGATATAAAGTGCCCGCCGAAAGTATAGAAACTGTCATTTTTTTATTTTTTCAAAAACTACTGCGTTTTCAGCGCCAAATGATGGCTCAAATAAACGTGTTTAAAGAGACAAACAAGTGTCAAAATCTCTGACCGTCAAATCCGCAACTGTCCACACCAAAAAGTACTTTACTTCTTATCAGAGACGAAATTGGAGTTTTGATGGCTCAGTCAGATTGGTTTTAAATGCACTTAAACTGCGTAAAATTTGCTGCAAGTTGGTTGTAAATGATCCCCTACGCTTGATAACCTCAGCGCACCTTTTTTGGCATCGAATCCAGCAAATTTTGGAGTAATTGTTGGTTGAGGTCCTCTCATGCCATAAGAACTGCGTGTTCATGGACCTTCTTCGAGCTAAATTGACGTGCGTTCGCGTACACAGTACGCGTCATGACCCCCAGAGGTGCTCAGTAGGGTTCAAGTCGGGGGACATTGCCGACCACTCCATGACACTCGCATTGTTGCGCTGGGGCCACTGCTTGATGATGTCCGCTCTGTGGCTCGGTGCGTTGTCGTGCTTTTCCTCGATGAACGGCAGCAAGGGGGTTCGTATTATGTCGATGTAGCTTGGGGCGTTTTGATTTCCGTCTACAAACTTCACTTGCATTTTCCCCGCTGTTGAGAAGGCACCCCACACCATGACCGGTCCGCCGCCTGAGTGTCGCTTCACCATGACCTTGTCTGGATGCTTTGAATTGTGCCAGCAGCTCTTCAACCCGTCAGACCCATCCAAGCTCCATCCCTTTTCGTCAGAAAAGATCCCTTTGGCCCATTGCTCGCTCGTCCAGGTCGCTTTGCCGTCCACCCACAGAAGACGGGTACGCTCGCGCCACGTATTCTTCTGAGTTGACTACTTCATCTTCTTCCATTTCATATCTGGGTGGTTGTGCAAGACGCGCTGGACTGTGCGAGTGCTGAACTTTGTTTTGTTGCGTGCACTGGCATTTCCTGCGCTTTCACTACGCATCGTTACGGAGCGAACGAGCTGGCGCGTCCACCGCTCGGTCACTTTCTTGGGCCTCCCTGGTCGTATTTTTGCTTGTTCGCTGCGCTTTCCGCTTGTAACACGACTGACGCTTGCTTTGCTTCGCTTGCCACGTTGGGCGATCTCCGTGGACGCGACACCTGCTGCATGAAGCTCTTGAATGACCCACACCTTGGCTTCGGACAGCTTTTGGCACCTTCCCATCTCAAAAACGCTTCTTTTGCAACGGACACAATGTACGACCGAAAGCACACGATGTGCTTAATCTATTTTACCAGTCTGAGCACAATGTTTCCCCTAATTACTATTTTAAAACCAATCTGACTGAGCCATCAAAACTCCAATTTCGTCTCTGATAAGAAGTAAAGTACTTTTTGGTGTGGACAGTTGCGGATTTGACGGTCAGAGATTTTGACACTTGTTTGTCTCTTTAAACACGTTTATTTGAGCCATCATTTGGCGCTGAAAACGCAGTAGTTTTTGAAAAAATAAAAAAATGACAGTTTCTATACTTTCGGCGGGCGCTTTATTTACAGCAGCGTCTCTTCATGAAAAACTACCCTGATCCTATTCGCTGCTTCGTGAACGGTCGCCTGGCGGTGGACTTACAATGGACCGCGGTGGAATGCAGCGGACAGAATTCATGAGGTTTTTTACATCTTGGAGTCCAACCAAAGAATAGTAGAGTCAGATCTGATTCGAGCGCACGGTTTATTTCTGCAATTTGCCTGGTGACAGTGCTTGCGGTTCACAATTTATGCACGCAATCGTGTCTCTTACCTTTTCCTTCAATGGCTCTCCCTTGAGACCTGACCGGGACTTTTTGCACTCCGATGCTGCGAGATTCATTACTTAATTCTGCAACGACGATCTGAGAACCCTTGAGCGTACGTGAAGATCCAATTTCTAAACAATTCGTTTTTGTGCGAACATGGCTACCGAAGTAGCTCGCAGTAGCAGCAGCACCAAGACCAAGTGAATCCAGTGACAACTAAATAGCGAGATCTGGTTTGCTAGTCTGTATATCATGTTGGGTCCAAGGTACGAAGAATTACAAGTACTACGAAAATTCGCGAAGTACGCTGATGTATTCGTTATCCACCTGGCTTTCTTGATTAGGTGCCGTAGTTGTCTACCCAGCTCAAGTCAATTGGGAAATGAACTGGGACAAGCGATGCCTTCTGATCAAGCATGCTAAGAACCATACAACGGAGGAAGAAACCAGAAGTCCTAGGCGCAGCGAGGAGAGATCTCCAGATCCGACATGTCCATCGCCTGGGAAGTCTTGGACTTGCGCTTGCTCGCGACCATGGCAGCAACCACCGCGA
>JALBZB010001041.1:0-13940 GCA_038050625.1 Pythium sp. MPC-2022a
GGTGAGCCTGCACCGCGGAGACCTGCCAGCTTTGTGCTGGCGACATAGGCCCAAACAAATAGCGTTCATTCATAGTCAAGCTATATTTGTGTGTCTATCACTTAGCGGAGGTTTTGTGAACTGAGCCAGACAGATCACTCATTTTGCTCGTGAGAGACACACTCGGACAACACAACACAACACACACGAGAGCGATGGCTGGAAGAGGACGCGGCCGCGCGTCGACGCTGCCTGCGTGGATGACCAAGAGCGACGGCGGCGGCGGCAATCTCAGCAACCCCGCGCAGCGCGTGACGTCACCATCGGCGCCCGCAGGCTCGCCCGAAGGCGGTCGAGGCGGAGTACCGCCGCCGTCCATCCCTTCGCCTCACAAGGGGCAGTTTGACGACGCCCCCGAGCCTCCGCGCCGCGGCGGCGACGATAGCAGCAACTATAGAAGAAGCAACGAGCGCGCTAATGGAGGTGGTGGTGGCTCAGACAGAGGCGGCGGTCCGGCGTACAACAAGTGCTCACAGTCCCCCGTTCGACCGCCGCCACAGCAGCAGAGCTGGCGCGGAGGCAGTAGAGAGCGTTCGCGCTCGCGTGACCGACATGCGCCGCCGCCACCAGCGCCGCGCAGCCGAGGCTTCTCGAGAGACCGAGAGCAAGCGCCACGAGACGACTGGAATCGCCGATCGCCTGCTCCTTCGGGTGGTTACAACAACGGCTACGACCGACGTGCAGAATACCCGCCGCGCGAGGACAGGGGTCGCCGATCGCGCTCTAGAGACCGAGGCTACAGCCGCAATGGTGGTGGCGACTACCGCAGTGATCCGCGATACGCCGACCGCAGCTACTCGTCTCAAGGTCCAAGCAATGGCAGAGGTGGTGGTGGTGGTGATCGCTACGAGTCGTACTTTCGTGGAGGAGGTGGCGGATCGGAGTACCGAGGAGGCGGCGGTCGCGATTACGAGTACAGAGGCGGCGGTGGTGGTGACCGCCGAGAGCGTTCACCGCCTCCAGTGCGCCGCGATGATTATTACGACCGCGGCTACGGGCGTGTGGCGGGTCCTCCAAGCAGCAGCGGCGGCCACGACGACCGCACGAGCCGCAACTACTCGGACTACCGCCGTTAACACCTGACGCCCCGGGCGAACGATGGGCGTACTGTAAGCGCAGGCAGAGCGTGTAGCCATGCACGCTGTGGCATTCGAGACAAAGAGAGAGAGAGAAGCAGACTGAATTACAGGAGCAGTTTGGTAAATGGAGCAAATGGAGCAAATGGAGCAGCATTGGAGATTTTTTTAGGAGGACCTCGCTATTCGTGGTTGTGAGTGCATTGTGCTTGCATTTCTGATGAATCTGTTCTTTTTGCAGCGGTCGTAGTGCCTGCCCGTTTCGAGCGACAGATCGCATGAAGAGACCGAATTAGCTGTGATCGATTCGACTCCAGAGCTTTAGCTTTGACAGGCATGGGAGAAGTGATTTGAGTTGAGTCCATTGGGATTAGTGCATCCTTCATGACCATGCCGTCCGCGTCAAGCTCTTCAACGGCTCGCGAGCAGTCGAAAGCAGCGGCGACAGCACGAGAGAGCTTTGGGCATGCGCTTCAGGATCAGACACCGTCATGCGTGGCGTCGATCAAGGAGGAGAAGGATTCATCATCGTCTTCCGAGGAGGACGATTCGGAAGACAACAACAATGCTGCAGTGCGACAGCTCCCAATTGCAGAAGAGACGACGACCAAGCAATCACTATCATCTGACAATTCCAAGGGCAAAGTCGACACTTCCAAGAAGAGTTCAGAGGGTCTGTCGGTGAAAACACTCGTGTCAACAGCTGAGCCCCACCTCCAACAAAGCAGTGGCAGCGTCCAGACTTCTTCCATTGCCTCGAAAGAGCCAAAGTTCCTCACGGTCGCGAAAGGACTCATGGCCGTGAAAACGCTCTCACCTCGGCCCAGAGCCACAACCACCAGCTCCACCTCTACCCTGTCGACGAAAACCTCAGGAGCATTGACAGCTTTCGGGAAGTTTCGGCGCGCCAGCACGAGCGCAAAAGGGGAACTTACCAAGAGTCCATCGTCAGCAGCTGTCCCAGTACCAATCCCACTCGAGCCCCAGCAACAACAACTGCAATCACAACACGCCACTCGGCAAGCAGTTTTGGAGCCCAAAGCAGCAGCTCTCAAGCCCCAAAAGACCGAGTCAGCGTTGAAAATCGTCGTGCAGGAACCAACAGAAAATGGTTTCACAAATGGTGAAAATGGTCGAAATCTGTTGGAGGCCGAGTCCTCAGGACACGACTTTGTCGACGAAGTCCGCAAGACACTTGAACAGCTCGTGACGCAACTCGATAGCGTCGACCCAAAGAAGCTGCTCGCGATCCGTCTCGGCGGGGAGCTCCGCGGGCTCTTGGGGAAAGCGCTGGACGAGTTCTGCGCCTACGAGAGCGCGTTTCTAGAGCATGCGGGCCAAGTGGGCGTCTCCATCGCGCTGCAAAACTTCTCCGCGTCTTTGGTGCAGGTGTTCGAGATCGTCGCGCGGCTGCAGACCGCAAAGGCGTTCCTGCTGAACAAGAAGTTCAAGCGCGAGGTGCTCTTCGCGTTCCAGGAGATCAATTCGTACTACACGTCGCTGTTCATGGAGCTCTCAATGGCGGTCGCGAGGCGATCCGGGGTCGTGCTGCCACTGCCAAGTCCCATCAAGCCCCAGCTGCCAGTAGTAGTAGAGGAAGAACCAGCAGAAGAAGAGGTAAAGGCCGTGGTGGTGGAGCAAGCGCCGCCGGACCCTCCAAAAAGTAAGAAGGATGTATGGTCTTGACTTGTGCCTGACTGGCTGACTAGGTCTTAACAATCTGGATGCTCGCGTGGTTGCTTGTCCAAGCAGAATCAACCATTTCCCTGGCGGACATGACGTGTTTAGAGGCGCACCAGTACTTTTACGGCCACCGACGGGAGAAAGATCTCTCGAAGGCGCTGGGCTTGTACAAGGTACGCCATTAAGATATCAGCAGCGGCAGCAGCAGCTCTTCTTGTGGTTTGGTACTCTGAACAACAGGACAGCTTGAGTTTTCATTCGCTCTTGACGATCTTTAACTCACAGACAGCGGCGGAGCTGGGCAGTGTGGAGGCCAAGACGAGCCTCGGTGACATGTTCTACCAGGGACTTGGCGTGGACAAGGACCTCCTCGTAGCAGAGATGTGGCTGAGCGAAGCTGCGAGCGCTGGCAGCGTAGATGCGTGTCACTTGCTCGGTCACTTGCTGGTGGGTTCTGTGAAGCTCTTTGACTCTGGCTTGATCTTCCATCATACTAACCTAACGCTACCGTCTTGCGTGTGTTTATACAGTGCGAACAAGCCCAGCACCAGCAAAACGAGCTCAAGCAGCGCGAGATGTACTCGCTGGCGGTGATCCGGTTCGCGCACGCAGCTGAGAACAGGCACAGTGGCGCGCAGTTCGAACTTGGTATGAGTCTACTTACTTGCTGGACTTCTATGGTTGCTGGCCGTGGTCTTGACAATTCTTCTCTCTTCTCTTCTCTCACTCGAACTTAGGTTCTCTCCACGAGCGAGGGGTTGTGAGCCTCCGAGACGACCACCAAGCACTGCTCTGGTACAAGAAAGCTGCAGCCCAGGGCCACACTGCTGCAGAGGCGAGTCTCGGTCGGATTTTGTACCTGGACTTTGGGGACAATCTGCAACGCCACCAACAACAGAATCACAACATTGAGAGAGACGTCACCCAGGCAATCCATTTTCTCCAGCGCGCGGCAACAAAGGTACGATACCTTTGGTCTTGTGATCCAGTTCTGCCTGGTCATTCATAGACGATTCTCAGCCAACCATTTCCCACATTTGCATCACATACAGAGCGACTCAAGCTCTCAGATGTATCTGGGGAGGATTTTCGCGCAGGGCGACGGCGTCAAAGTCGACCTCGAGCGCGCGATCGCCTACTACCGCAAAGTGAGCTCTTTATCTGTCTCTTGCTAGTCAATTCGCCATCAACTTGCTAACCCTGCTTGGGTATATGACTCTTGGCGAAATTGGTTGGCTTGTTGACTCATCCTCAGGCTGTTGAGGGCGGCAACTGCAGGGCCATGTTGGAACTCGCGCAGCTGCTTCTTACTCCCGATACCCCCCATGATCGCTCACCACCGTCCGTGCGCTTCAGCGACCGAGAGGAGACGCACGACGAAGCGCTGCGCTTGTTGCTGAATGCTGGTGCAGGGGGCGTAGTTGACGCGTACTTCGCAGTCGGCGAGCTGCTCGAGCACTCCAAGTTCTTCAAAGACAAGTCCGCAGCGCTCCGGTTGTACTCGAAAGCCGCGAACCAGAGCCATCCAAAAGCAGCAAAACGCGTCGCCGCGATGCACTACTCGGGTATCGGCACGCTCGCCGACAAGTGGAAAGCCCACAAGTTCTACGCGATCGCAGCAAACGCCGACGACCCCGAGGCACTCAACGCCCTGGGTTTGATGTACGAAGAGGGCGAAGGTTGCGATTTGGACTTCAAGAAAGCGGGCGAGTGCTACCGGAAAGCGGTCGAGCTGAACAACCCGTACGCGCACTTCAATCTTGGCTGTCTGCTGTCCCAGGGCAAAGGCGTACCGAGGAATCTCGATGCGGCGCAGTCGCACTTCCAGAGGGTATTGTGAAGTCATCTCACTCATCTCACTGTGTGCGTTCTTGGTTCTTAACTCACTGATGGCCATCTTGTCTTGTTGTCCATAGGCGCTTGAGCTTGGGTACTCATTGGCTCGCGACTTCCTCAAGCCCACAGATTAGTTGATGGAGACTGGTAGTCCACACAAATAGAGACTTTGTAGATAGAGTCACGACATGGGGAACAAAAAGAGTTGACATCGTTGTTTATTAGGAAATGAAGAAAAAAGAATCAATCAATCAGTGAATCTAGCAACCACAGGCGATAGAGAGCGCAAACAGAGCATGCACGCGCACCGCAAGGTCGTACGCACACACAACTGTTGCTGCTGCTGTTGTATGCTGTAAGGAATGTGAACAAGAGAAGGCGAGTCGCATGCGACTTTGTCGTTGGGAGAGCCACGAGTGGCTGGCCCTCACCCCATCTCACCTCACCCCACCTCACCTCGCTCGTTCGTTTAAGCAAACTCTCGTCGCGCGTACTTGCCTTCGTCCATGAACTCTACTGCGACGGTGCGGTTCGAAAACCCACGTCCGTGCAGCTCCGTCGCCGCCGCTTGCGCAGAGGTCACCACGTCATACTCCACAAAGACCTGGAAAACGCACCCACCCACAATAGCACAATGTTAGCAAATGAAACACGAGATAGTATCTAAACTGGAAGAGTCCCATTCTCACCTTCCCAACAGCGCTGTAAATTCCGTCGCGAGGACGTGGGAGCACGATCGAGACAACGTGACCAAACCTCTCGCACTCGCTCTTGATATCGTCGACAATGTCGGCGTACTCTTCTTCGTCTTCCAGCTCTTGTGGCGTGACCATGTTGAGCAGCACGACAACACGCGATGGTGGCCCAAGTGGGACGCTCGGGATGCCCAGACCAGCCAACGTGATCGCCTGGAGCGCAGCGTGCGACGGGTTCAGGCCCATCTCCAAGCCTGAGTTCACAGTACCTGCTGCACTCGCGACCGCCTTTGCGTTCTCTTGCGACATCGCGCGGCGCACCGTCAGCGTCTTGTCGCCAAGCTTCATGTCGTTCAAGCCCAGGCAGGCTGCGTCCGTGCTCGTTGGGTCCAGGTACTCGCAGAAACCGTAGCCCTTGGAGAGGTTCGAGTTCAGCTCCTTGACAAGGTGGAACGACTTGAGTGGTCCAAACGCCTGGAGCAGCTCCTTCACCTGCTCTTCGTTCAGATGGTACGGCAGTCCGCCAATAAAGACCTTGCCTGGACCGTCGCTCACCGTGGTTGACACGATGCCCAGTGCTGCGAGATTGAGTCGCGGGATCGGACCGAGGTCCTTGGGCACTGTCGCAGGGTTGTAGTCGTTCGGTCGACGGATCTTGAGCGGCTGGCCACGGAATGACACGCCGTCCAGGTTCATGCACGCTGTCGTGAGCTCGATGCTCTTGAGCTCCACGAAGGCAAAGTGACGCTCGCGGTTGATGTACACCGACACGACAGCGCCGCCCTCCTGACGCTCGCCAAGTGCGCGGTCGATCACGTCATTAAAGAACTCGGAGATCTCGGCTTCGTTCACATCGCCAATGCCGCCGACATATAGGCGACGAGCGTGTCGGGTCTGCTGGGAGTTGCCACCAAAAGTGTGGGAAGGCACGACCTAGGATTTCGCACAAAGCAAACACAACACAACCGATTAGGACCCAGAGAGCGAAAGATCAGAGTACATTCCAGAGTGTGAGAGTGATCGAGAGCACAAAGCGCTCGCTTGGTGCATTGCATGCGTGCACGCTGTAGTGCATATCCACCCCAAGCGGAGAGCTCCCACCACATGCCCTCTTGTGTGAGAGAAAAGCTTGCGTTGTTTGCGCAGGAGCGAACGACATGACAAACAGCAGACAACGAAACAAGAGCATGATTCGTGTCAGCCGTCGGTCGATATCCTCACAAGTGGCACAGCAGATGCAGCAGCAGCAAAATGCACTCTACACAATGCGGAATAGCAAGATTTGTTGCACTCACCCCAGGCACGATGGCATGCGCAGGTGCGGCGGCACGTACAGCAGCAGGTGGTCCAAACGACGCGGGTCCGACGGCTCCCGAGAGCGCCGCCATGTTCTGCTGCAGAATCGCTTGCGCCGCGTACGCAGCGGCGTTCTCTTCCGTGACTCCAGGCGGTCGCACGTCAAAGTACGATTTCTTTCGTCGGCGTACGATGCGGTCGCGGCTGCGAGACTTGGATCTACTGTTCGAGCGGCGCGAGCGGCGGTCACTGCGGTCACGCGAACGACGACGGTGTCTGCGCTCGCGCGAGCGGCTGCGGTCTTTGTCTCTCGGCGACGAACGTTCCTTCGAGGAACGGCGGCGATCGCTGCGATCTCTGCGGTGCGAGCGCGAAGAGCTACGCTCCCGACGACCGGGACTTCGACTGCGGCTGCGGCGAGAGCTGCTCTTCTCGCGTCCCGAGCTTTCGTCTTTCTTGTCGCTGGATCCATTTCGCTCCCCAGCATTGTGCTGCGGCGCTGGCTCCTGGTTTTCATTACGTGCATAGAAAGAAAACAAAACAAACAGGTAGTGTCAGCCATCCGACCAATTAATGCCTTCAACAAGGCCAAATCCCATATCCTAAAAAGTTTACAGCATACGCAATAGCGTACCGGAGCGTCAGCAAACTGGGATGGCACGTACGCAGGCGCCATTGACGGCGGCGGTGGCGCCTGCTGGCGCTGTTGCTGCTGGAGGAACTGCGCGTGGTAGGCCGCCATTGGGATCGTCTGCTGCGGCGCCTGTGGAGGAGCCATCGGAGCCATCGGCGGAGGCGCCGCCATCGGCGCCTGCTGTTGTTGCATCTGTTGTTTCTTCATCCACGCGGGCATCGTGAGCTCACGACCGCGTCCTGCCATGATGATCGCTCGCTTGGAAGGGAGGAAGGGACGGACGGAGGAGGGCTTGAGGCAGTCTGCTTCTGTGGGATGCTTGATCTGGCGCGACCGCTTGCGTTGCTTTTTCGCGTTTGTATGGGCGTTTGTATGGTCGCTGCTTTGGGTGGCGCTTGGCTTGGCTTTTTTGGCTGCTTGCTCCCTTGGGCTGCTGCCCGCCTGCGCAGGCGACCCATAGAAAGAAGTTGCTGGATGAGGAGAGACAAGTTGCTGGATGAGAGGTAGCATTGACCCTGTGCAATCGGATACACGGCTGGAGAGCGGATATGAGAGGGGAATGGGCGGGCGTGAAGACGAACGACAGTCAGTTGATAAGAGATAGAGAATGGCTCGGAAATGGAGATAACGATCGTGTGGAAATGCGTGCTATTACTCAGCTCCTAGCTCATCAGAGAGATCTTCATGCACTGTAGACGTAACGCTTCAAAAATCCAATAGTAGTGGCTTCATGGCTCACTGCGCGGCGCCGCAGTCCTCCAGCGTGCGCTGCGCGATCAGAAGCTCGTTCTCGGCGTCGCTCGCGATGTGCTCCCACGTGCACGTGGGGAGCTTCTGCAGTCGCTTGACGACCTCCACGCACGCGTCCTGCTTGCAGTACGCGACCGCCTCATCGTGGTTCACCCACTTGTACGGCAGGAACAGCAGCGGATGTGTGCACTTGTCGAGCAGGTCCCACGTGTCGTCTCGGTCGGCGCCGAGCAGCATGTCGCGGAGCTGCTGCACACCGCGGCACGTCGTGCGCGTCTCCGCGGCGGCGGCAACGACCATGCGCGCATGGCTCGGCTGTGCAGTGAGCGTTGCAGCGAGCAGCGCCATCACCGTGACGCCAGTCTTGATCATCTTGTAGTCGCTTGGTTGGATCTGCTTGGATGTGCGTGAGAGGGGGGGTGAATCTGATTCTGACTGGGAACAAGCGCCACTGGGCGAAAAGTCGCGCAAGCAACAATGGATAAATATGATCAATACTGGAGCTTAGACAATTATTCCAGTCGAACCACCTCGAAAGGCAATAGCCGCGTACGATGAGCTACAACCGCATGGTGACGGACGAGACGCTGGAGCTCTTCCAGGCGAGCGAGAGCGGCGACGCCAAGGCCGTTGCGGAGCTCGTCAAGACCGCGGATCTCAACTGGCACCGCACGCAGTCGGTAATGTCAGGCATTCTATCATTTCACATACTACTATCATGCTAATGTGGTTATGTGATGCAATTGAACACACACACATTTAGTATGGCGCGACGCCGATCATCGCCGCGATCATGAACGGCCACAAGGACGTGGTACAGATCCTGCTGGACGCTAACGCCGACATCGGCGCGCTCAAGACCCCGGTGCGTAGTTCCTCATCTCCATCCATCACTCTGCTACTGTGAGCATGTAATACTGAAGCCCATGAGATGGATTTATCGCGGGCGTAATGGGCAAATGGTGAGCAGGACCGCAATAGTCCGCTCCACGAAGCGGCGTTCCGCGGCGAATCCGAGATCCTGCAGCTGCTGCTCAATAAGATTCAGCTCAACAACAACCAGTCCGTCTCGGCGCTCGTCGACCTCGAGAACCAGGTAGAAAGTAGCCAAAGCCTGGGTCATTCTACCATAGCACCTAGCAATGCAAGCATGGCCCTAATGTGTGTCTATGAACATTGGCAGTTTGGCAACACGCCGCTGCACAATGCGGCGCGCACGGGAAGCGCCGGCTGCGTCACGAATCTGCTCAAGGCGGACGCCAAGGTCACCATCAAGAACGTCGTACGTAGTTCTCTACCTCTCTATCTACCTCTCTATCAGTTTTGTATGAGAGATGTGTCATCTCACAACAAGCTCATTCCTGCGCTTGCATCATCATCAGAATGGGTCGCTGCCGCTGCACCACGCGTGCTACTGCGAGCGTCCGAACCTGGAGGTGGTCAAGCTGCTCGTGGACGCCGGCTCGGACGTGAACGAGCGCGACGAGCAGGGCTGCACGCCGCTGATCATCGCAGCGAAGAAGAACCAGACGGACGTGATCGATCTGCTGCGCTCGCATGGCGCGGACGCCAAGCTCAAGAACGCGTTCGGCGAGGACGCGCTGCACTTCGCCACGCTGCGCGAGAACGCGAACGCGATCACGCTGCTCGAGGAGTAACAAACGAATGGCTATCCAAGTATATGATTCATATTGTTATATTCACTATTCACACATTTCCACATACAGTACGCATACACATTCTCTATCTCTCTATTGGCTGGAAGTCTCCTCGGACGCGTCAATGGCGTGGGTGCGGCAGATCGGGCAGTTGAGGCGCGTGTGGAACCAGAGGCAGATGCACGTGTCATGAAAGCGGTGGCCGCAGTGGAGCTCCACGGCGCTGCGTGCCGGCACGCTCTCTTCCGTCGTGGTGCCTTCATCTTTGTTGTTATTATGGCGATGTAAACTGTTGAGGCAGATCGAGCAGTCTTCTGTTATGATGTGTACGCTGCTCTCTTTCGCTTTGTCTGCTGCGACTGGTAACTGGCGCATGGACGGCAGACGCTTGAGTGACTCGATGACGCAGATTGCGTCGCGGTCGTTCGGGTACTCTACGCGGCAGAGCGTCTCGGCGCGGCGCAGGATCTCACGCAGCAGCTCGCAGTTGTGTAGCCATGACGCGCGTGACGACACGAGGCGCAGCAGCTTGTAGAAGAACGCGGTCACGCGCTCGCACTTGACGTCCATGTGGCGCTTGCCGATCGCCTGGAAGCTCGAGAGCCTGTCCCAGCTCTTCATCTCGCGACCCAATTCGTCGCACATGGCGCATTCGCTGTTGCTTGTCTTCTTGTTCTTTTTTGAGAGAAGATTTCTGGTGGTGCTAGTGCTGCACTGACGGTTGTGCTTCTTGACAAGACGCAGCAGCTGCGACTCGAACGTCTTGATGTCCGACATGAAGACGCCAAAGCCCCACTTGGAGTCCACCGTCCCACTGGCGTCCACGCGCTTCATCTCCACGAAGAAGCGCGCCTTCAGTCGGCTCTTGGTGTGCGCGACGTTCACCTCCACGCGCACGTCGCTCAGGCTCGCGCCGCGGCGGACGTCCGCGAGCTGGTAGACGCGCTCGTGCTGCGCACTGCTTGTTGTCAGTAGCTGCTGCTGAGTTGACAGGCGACAGCACATGTGGTTGCTGCTGATGGTGGTCGGCGCTTGGGCTCTCAGCCTCGCATTGGACATCGCCGACGCATTCGCGGCGTTGACAATGTTGTGCTCTGCGGGTGCGATCGTCGCCATCATTGTTTGTTCAATTCATTCACACACACCGAGATGGACGCTCTCAGTAGCTCTTTGCTGGATGCTGCTGGGATGGACAAACGCAGAGGCGCTAAGCTGAGGCTGCTGGTATCTGTGCGAGGGCGGGCAGATTGCGGAATGAGTGACACATCTGTTCTTGCTGACGCCATGCTCGCTCGTGGGTGGGAGGAGAGCTGTCCATGAGGTCAGGGGAGTGTGAGCGCATGACTGACCACCAGAAGGAAGAAAGGTAGGAGATGTGCCGGCGTAATCCAACCTTCACAGGATGAAAAAGGTTAGTGATGAAAACGAGGGAGTCCGAAAATTCACGTGTGTGCGACGACGGTTTGGGTTGATGATCTGGGCTGACAAGTGACAACGGTGAGTGTCCATAGTGAACAAAATGAGGGAGAAGGTTTCAATAGTGAGAAAATCGAGGGAGCCAGCAATTGACATGCAGCAGTTGATCACTCTGGAGCAGCAGTATTAACGACAGCTGGCAATGGGTGTGGGGTGAAGCGCGGAAGGAATGGCACGCTTGTCTCGTTTGCTGGGGAACTCTTGAGCCCTTGAGCCCTTGCTCCAAATGGACTGACCGTTTGGATTGGATTCCCATCTCGTGTGATCCATGATTTCCAGGGCATCAAGGTGTCCGTCCTGTGTACCTGAACGTGGTGATCTGAGGGCTGGAGTGATTCCTCCTATTTTCAATCTCGCCAGCAACTCATGTCCAGACGAAGCACGCACAAAATGTCGGAATCGCTAACTGCGCTTGCTTGTTTCAGGGCCGACAGCCTGCTGATCGCTCTTCAGCTTGAGAAACGCGCGCTTGAAGAAGCTTCGCATAGGGGCCGCCTGGTCACCTGACCAGGCTCACCCGACACCACACTGACGCACGCTGCCGTAATCACAGGCGGCTGCCTGGCTGACTTGCCGACCAACGGACAGATCGATTACTTGAATTCTCACTTTGGCGATGTGGTCCCAAGTTAAACGTGTGAGATCTGAGCTCTTCTGAACGCACTGAAGAACACTTTGCACGAGGTTGATACATAGGATTAAAATAACCAAGGACAGTTAGAAAGAAGTAGCACCTTTCGTTTACTTATTCAGCCATTACATTGTTGTTGTTAATGCGAATCTACGAGCGTATTCCGACCGAGACCACGCTTCAGCAACAGACAGCGCGAGTTCGTCGCTTAAAGACAACGCAATACACTTAGTACTGCGCCTTCTTGGCAGCCTCCGCGGCGATCGCCTTCTCGCGGAGCTCGAGCTTCTTCTGGGTCTTCAGGCCCATGATGCCACCGCCCCACTTTCGGCGAGCGACGTTGTCGTCGTTGAACTTGGTCTTGAACGCGGTCGCGAGCGAGTCGAACTTGCTCTTGTCCTCCTTGTTCACATGCGTGAGCGCGACGACGGCGGCGTTCTTCTTGTGGACGAGCTGTCCGAGACGAGCCTTGCCCTTCACGATCGTGTACGGGATGTCGAACTTGCGGCACAGCGCTGGCAGGAACACGACGAGCTCGATTGGGTTGACATCATGGGCGATGACAACCAACTTAGCCTTCTTGTTCTCGATCAGCGAGGTCACGTGGTTCAGACCGTACTTGATCACGGCTGGAGGGGCCGAAGCCTCTTCCTTGCCGGCGGCAATGTTGCGCAGACGCAGGGTCTTGGCGGCCTTGGTCTCTGGCTGGTACTTCAGCAGCAGCTTGAACAGGTCCGCGGCGGTGTTCTTGTCAACCGTGTTCGTGAACTGGTTGATCGATGGAGGCACCTTCAAGCGCTGGTACAGGATCTTGCGCTGGCGCTGGATGCGCACGTAACGTGGCCAGCGGACGAAGCGGGACAAGTCACGCTTGACCTATGGAGAGCAAATTCAAAAGCATACAAGAGAGATGTGAGTACGCCATGCTCCACACCACACACCATTGGGACCATCTTTCCAATCGTGAGAAAACAGAGTTCACATCCCAACCCCCACGAGGAAGGTCGAGAGAGAGTGATAGCGTTCGTACCCTTTGAGGCGCACAATCATCCCACAAATGGGAATCAATGTTGCTACCACAAAGTTTGTGTCATTGCGGTCGTGGAGACCCGCTACACTTCCGGATTGTAAGCACCAGCCCCGCAGTGGACCCAGCGTTCTTCCATCACCCCAAAAGAAAACGCCAAAGCGAATCCCATGGAGAAGTACTAGACGCCGGTGCGGGAAGCCGATAACCCGGAGAACGTGAACTACTATTCGCCCTCTCTCCGTGATAGAGCACAGAGAGAGCTTGGACGGCAAATCGTAATGTGTTCGTTGGCGCGTTGTTTATACCTGAATGTCACCACCGAGACGGAGGTTCTTTGGGGTCGAGACGAAGAGCGGGTCCTTCTTTGGCTTGGAGCTCGATGGCTTCGCGCCCTTCACCGTCTTGGTCACCTTGGTGGTGGTGGTGGTGGTGGTCTTCTTCAGCACTTTCTTGCTTGGCTGTCATCACGTCAAATCAAAGCACAGAGGACACACATGTCGTCAGCACATCTGTCTATCAGCTGGCTATTCATCAGGATAGCTGTCGGTCGAGTAGCTGCTCATACACAGACACAGGAGAGAGAAGCGCGCTCACCATTTTGACTGATCACTCGTAGATGGCGAATAAACGAATATGCTCGCGCAGCGCATGTCGGAGCCCCTCACCGCTGTTGGCTCAGCGTCCACCCCAACCAATCACGCAGAGACCAATCGTTCCCGTTTCGTACTTATCCGGATTTGTATGGAGAAAAAACCTCATAGGTGATAAAACCTCACTCATTTTAGTGACTATCAGCAAAACAAGAATGACTATTGATTTTGTGACATTGAAATGTTGATGGCGAATCGTCCTGAGCGCCTGCAAGCTACTCAACGCATTGGCGCTCTCACGCTGAGGCGACGTGGCCCTCCAGCTGACGGAAAACGTGCAACCCGCGTTCGATCAAGTCCACTTTCCACTGGTAGCTGCGGTGCAGGTAGAATGCGTCACGAATTTTCTCAGCGTACGGTAGGCGGCGAGTCGGTGCGTAGTGGTACATCGCGTTCTCTTCTACGATAGCTTTGAACACGGTGAAGAATGGCGCAGTACCAAACTCCTGCGTCAAGCACACGGTCTGTACATTTTTCGGTAGGAAC
>JALBZB010001042.1:0-13900 GCA_038050625.1 Pythium sp. MPC-2022a
ACGATGTAGTTGTTCAGTGCGCGTTGCCAGCTCTTTGTCACAGAGTCGGAGATGCACGTGACTGACGTTCTCTCTCATGCGATGCACTGGATGCCTTTGTTTCCTCGCCTGGAAATGGTAGAACCGGTGGATGTTGGCCGCCATCTGAGGGAGAATGCCCAACAGGAGCGTGCCATTCGGACCGGGAACTGCTGCGAGGCCCGTGGCGATGCGCAGTTTCCGCTGGAGCGCGCCAGCGAAACTCAGGACGATCCACGTGATCGCGAGAATGGCAAGCGCATTCGCGACTTGGCTTGAGTCGAGTTGCAGTGTTGGTAGAAACGGAAAGCGACGCATGAGTGACTCTACGATTCGTTAGACTCTCGGTTTGATTTAGCTTGAGCTTGACCTCCAGAGCGCAAATCTTCAAATGGACACTGATTCTCCACAGGGACCTGAGCCTGCACAAATACGTTTTAGTGGGTAACATTGCTGGTCCAATTCAAGGTAGGTCGCGTTGGGGGCCACCATCAGACTTTGAGGTTTGGAGATGAGGAGCTATTAGAATACAACTCTCCGCTTGTACTGTTCTGTACTGTTATAGAGGCACTTTCTGCCTCCCAGAGAATTGTTCAATAATACATTTTATGAAGTCGGTCAATATTTTTGCACTTCCACTCTGATTGGATGAAATTCGCGCTTTATTAGCCAATAAGAATACGCATAAAGTATCATAATCAATCACGAGAACCCTTTGGAACAAAAGTGAACTATCGCTTGCTTCGATTCGAAGCAACTTCGTTTCTTGTGGCTCGCAACGAAAGACCGCAATCGAGTTTCGTGATCCTGAAATGGAGATTTGTCTTTGCACTTGCAAACGTATTGAACATGGACACACATATAGGCACACTTTCTCACACAGTATCGGTCGTCCTAGTGAGCTCATGAGAACGCTCTCGCATCCCGCGGCGTCATCTCCAGTGGCAGTCCGCCGTTCATGAACAGGCCGGATTTGAGCAGATACCCACGCTCCTGATTCTCGTGGTCGGAAATCTTCACGTGGAAGTGTCGGAGCATCACGGCGATAAACATCTTGGCCTCCAGCACCGCCATGTTCATGCCGATGCAGACCCGAGGCCCCGCCTGGAACGCTGGGAACTCGAACGCGCTCGGCCGAGTCTTCATTTCAAGCCACCTCTCAGGACGGAATGCTAAGGGGTCACTCCCCCAGATCGGGTTGTTACGGCCCATGTACCAGGGACTGTAGACTACGTCGGTGCCCGCAGGTACAAAGGTACCGTCGGGCAGGTGGTCGTCGTTCACCGCCATCTTCACATTGTACGGGAGCGCGGGATACAAGCGTATGGCCTCGTAGACCACGGCTTCAAGGTACCGGAGGCTCTTCATGTTATCGTAGTTGAGCGAGTCCTTGTTGTTGCAGCTAATAAGCTCGTCGACGATCTTCTGCTGCACCTCCGGGTGCCTCGCGATCCCGTAGAACGTGTACGTGATACACTCGGCCGTGGTATCTCGCCCGGCGAAGATAAACGTGAGAATGATCGACCGGAGCGTGTCGGGGCAGAGGAGCGCTGCTGAGTCCTCGTCCAGCTCGCGTGCCTTCTTGATGAAGAGCGAGAGGATGTCGAAGCGCTCGGCGATCTCCTGCTCGGACTCCTGGAGCCGACGCAGCAGGATCTTGTCCGCGATGCTTCGAATGAAGTCCGTCTCGCGCTTGAGCTGGTACTCGCTCGGCATGCACCACGCGAAGAGTTTGTAGTACTGTTTGACAAACAGGCGACTCGCGCAGTGCTCATTCACAAAGTTCATACTCCTGGCGAACTCATGTGGGTCCACAACTTCCTCCAACGGGATCCCGAATGCGATGTCGAAGATCGACTGGAGCGTGTACTGCGCGCAGAGCTCCTGCATGTCGCACTTGGAGTCCTGGGCTTCGATGACCGAGATCATGCTCCGGGTGTACTTGCCAAAGACCTTCTCCGTAAACGTCTTGAAGTTGGTCGCAGTGAACACTTTGGCCGCGACCTTGCGCTGCAGTCGCCACTTCTCGCCTTTGTCCGGCGTGTGCGCGTGGTGGTTCATCGCGAAGAATGAGTGCTCGAAGACTTCCTGAAAGGCATCGATAAAGCCCTGTGGCTTGACGTAGTTCTCAAAGTTAGTCGACAGCACGTGCTTCACGTGCTCCGGGTCCGTAATCTAATCGAATGAAGGCAGCAAGCTTGGAGATTAGGCATAGTAGATAGTTATTTCCAGAGTATTGAGGCTGCAGAATAGAGTCGTGAACGTACGTAGATCGCGCCGTCGAAGAAGAGATGCCACGGCATCTTCATGATCCCTCCGCACTCGCGCAGCCGCTCCTCCTGTTTGTTAAGTTTTCAATACACAATATGAGCCCTGCTAGTTTAGTGTCAGGCGGCAGAGCTCAGCAAATCTAGGCACTAGTCAACTAAGACCAAGGCAAGCCACATACTAGGAAGTGGTAGATCCGATTCTTGTTCCTGATGAAGTTGGGGATGTTGCCCAGGAGGAAGACCCCCTTAGGGCCTCGCAGCGGCGCGAGACCGCGCGCGATGCGTAGCTTGCGTCTCAGCGCTCGGATCGGGATGGTAATAAGCACGGAGAGCGCGATGTAGAGCAGCGCTCGGACGACCTGCGTCCAGGAGAGCGCGGGCATTGCGGGCAGCGGCAGCATGATTCGATTCGATTCGATGAAGTTAGTACCTAACTCGTCTCACGTTGAGAAGTGATCGCAGTGAGCGAAGACCCAAAATGCTGCCGCTACCGCTTTGGTTCACGGTGAAACATTTCGACAAGTAATAGCCAGCTCGCGCTTCAAAGAAGCCATGAGGCAGTAACCCCAGCAGCGCACTTGCGTGAACATTCGCCAAAAAGAACAAGAGAAGCCAATTGCGTGGAAGATTTCACCTGGTCATCTTTGTCTCGGTCTCCAGGAGTCGGATCTGATCTTGTTCGTCAGCACGATCGCATGCAACGTGGGACATGCCTAATGGCTACTGTACCCATGTTGAGGTTATCCTGATACCGAGTAACAGATATTATGAAATGTTTTGCGTTTACCAAATCTTGGCAACCCATACTTTAATCAAATCATCTGCCAAGATTTCAAAATGTTGAAGCAACGCCGAAAAATCGCGCGCCAAAAGGCGTTTCGTCAAAAATCGAACTTTACTGAATTACGAACAAGAAGAGCGAAACACCTCACTACTTTTTCTCTTTCTTTTTGGATGGATGAATGGTGGTCAGGGAACGAAACACTTCAACTTGAAGAGCTACCAACACCTGACAATCAGGACTGGAGAGCTAGCTTCATATAGTAGAGCTCAATGGAGATTGGATCAAAACTCGGATGTCTTTAATGGAGGGGCTAACTGCAAGCTCTCTCTTCTAAGCCGTCGACTACGACCATCATGCTGCTGGTACTGTCCTCCTGGCCCAGGCCCAACACCCGCGTGCGCGCCGACGCGGCCTTCACCCCCACACGCCGCTTCTTGACCGGCGTCGGGTTCAGATGCACGCTGTCGATGTGCGTGGTGAGTACTTTCTTGTAGCCGAACTTGCCCTCACAGCCCTCAAAGGGGCACACGAACCGCTGCGAGCGCACGGCGTCGTGCACGGCGTTGTAGTGCGCCATCAGGTTCGACCTGCGCGTGTACGCGTTCGCGCAGCCGTCCATGGGGCACACGTGCATCTTGCGCTCGTCCAGCTCCTCAAAGTGCGTCCGCAGGTGCGCGCGCAGGTACTGTTTGCGCTGGAACGTGCGCTCGCACACCTGGCACACGAGCAGCTGCTGGCGGTTCGCCTCGGGGTCAGCGCCCTCCGTTCTATCCAACGACGGCTTGACGTCGGCCACCATCGATTCGCTGCGTCGCCTGCGCTTCTTGTTGTGCTTCTTCGCGGACCCGCTCAGCTTCTCTTCTTGCTTGATATCAGTCATTTCAGCAGGCTCACTGACAGTCTCCTTATTGTGTACCTCTTTGTCATGCGTGCGCTTCTCCTCGGCGCTCAACAGCATCTCACTGCAGCCGTCCTCTTCGCAGAAGAACACCTGCGCCTGCGGTTTCTTCTTACCGGCGTGCGTCCGCTCGTGCCGCACGAGCTGGAACCGCTTGGCGAACCGCGCGCCGCAGTCGTCGCACTCGAACGGCAGCACGCCCGTGTGCACGTACGAGTGCGCCTGCAGGTCCGACTTCTTCTTGAACGCCAGCAGGCACTGCGCGCACTCGTACGGCTTGTTCTGGTTCACGTGCGAGCGGTTTTGGTGGCGCACGAGCCCGTGCGCGTACGCGAAGCCAATGTCGCAAAGCTCGCACCGAAACGGCTTCTCCTGATTTTCGTGTTTGTTGTGCGCCGTAAGCACGTGGCGGTTCAAATGCTCACGCTTCGAGTAGCTTTTCTTGCAGTCCGGTAGCGTGCATGGGAACCGCTTGTGGTTCACCTCGCGGCCGTGGAGCTCCTTCTCGTGACGCGTGGCGAACTGGAGGTCGCACGGGTCGCATCGATACTCCCGCCCTGGTTTGACTGTGGTTTGATGCATCCGCAGATATGTTAGTAAAATGTGCATAAGCGTGTGGCTAATAAAGTAGTGAATCGTACCTTCATGGTAGCCAGCGATGTGCCGCACCAGGTTCTCTTTCTTGGTGAAGCTCACACCGCAGGTCGCCACGTCGCATCGGAAGTCCTGAGTCGAGTGGGAACGCACAGTGTTGTGATCGCGTTTTACCCTCCGCGTTTGTGTTTCGTCTTTCAGACGTGCCTCGCGCTTGAGCAACTTGTGTTGATCCACTATAACATTCATGATGAGACAATTAAGAATTAGCCTCCTCGCATTACAGTAATGAAGACACTTTGTGTGCTCTGTAGATAAGCGTCAACATACCTTTGTCGTCCTCCCCATCGCTGTCTATTGACATCACCGACACGGCGTCTTCATCGTCATTGTCATCTTCATCCTCAGCATCTTCAAACTCGTAGTCCTCGTCATTGTCATCATCAGCCTCTTCTCCTCCACTGTCACTCAACTCTTCGTATTCGTCTTCGTCTTGGGCATCGTCGTATACCAGATCAATCGCATCTGCTGCAGTCATTGCTTGCTCTTCTGTGCCACCGCCATTCGTTGTTTCGCGCACAGTTGCATTTTCTTGCTCGCAGTCGTTAGCGTTGACAGAGTCGTCAGTTCTTTCTTCCTCTTCACCACCACCAATCACTTCACACGCAGCATCGTCATATTCGTCGTCATTGTCCTTGTAATCATTGGCATCGCCTCGATAATCTTCGGTTAAGTCGATCAATACCACATCACTCAGCACTGCGTCGCTCAACGCTTCATCTGCAGCTGCATCCTTCGCGGTGTCATTCAATGCTACGCCGCTCCGCTCTTCTTCTGCTGCGCTGTTCATCACTTGATCGTCATCCGCTGTGCTGCACACGTTGGCATCGACTGCTCTGCTCAACACTACATCTGCGTCGCTCAGCACGGCGTCATGCAACACTGCATCATCAGCAACCTCATTCGCCACGGCGTTGCTCAATGGCGCACCATCCAATCCATCACCACTGCTCAGTACAGAGTCGCAAGCCACTACTTCATCACTCCATTCTTGTTCCGCTGCATTGTTTATTGCTTCGTCCTCGCTCACGCCGCTGTCGACTGCATCGTTCAACACTGCAGCACCCTGTGCTTCGTGTGCCTCTCCATCGATCAGCACGGCGTCGCTCTGTAGCTCGTCCACTGCATTGTCTGTCTCTTCTTCTCGATCAGCAGCATATATCTCCACGGCGTTCTGCTTTGCTGGCGCAAACGTGAATGCAGCACGCACAGCAGCGGCGGCTATGGACCAGAACGATCGCGTAGGCGGCGGTGGCTGCAGTGGCGCAGCGCTGCCTGCATCGCCAGTGTCTTCGGAGCTCTTGGACAGCATTGGGCACTTTTCAAACTGGTAAAAATGACTGCCATTGATTGATTGGTTTTCGACAAACGTCGACGAAAACATTTTGGACAATACTGTCCGAATATATTCCCAAAACATATGTATGTAACAAAATGTTTTTTCTGTACCTTGTTGGTTCCTTAATTAAAACACCTTCTACGCAACAAAACACATTTCACACTGCAATCTTGAAACGGCACACACAATAGTGGCACACACTCAGGCAAGTCCGCCAAGCGACGCAAAGGAAACGAACGCCTCACCCTCGTAAAGAAGAAGAAGCTATCACTGCACCGTCAGACTCCATCGCTCTCTCATTGCGGCGTGCTCGCTCTCTATCAATCCGCCCAACCTTCACCGCCCCACCAAGCGCGTCTACTGCTCAGCTCACTCAGCCCAGTCCATCTGTCCGTCCGTGCAGCCAGCTCTGCGGTGGAGCGATGTTCAAGAACACGTTCCAGTCCGGCTTCTTGTCCATCCTGTACAGTATCGGGTGCGTTTTCTGCATTTCGCCTTGAGTATATGAAGACGCATCGGCATATTTGTTAGTGCGTATTGCTAACCACTCTTTCGTGTGTGTGTGTGTGTACATACATGACTGCGCATTGCTGCAGGAGCAAGCCGCTGCAGATCTGGGACAAGCAGGTGCGCAATGGCCACATCAAGCGCATCACGGACCAGGACATTCAGTCGTCCGTGCTGGAGATCATGGGCACGAATGTGAGCACGAACTTCATCACGTGCCCCGCGCAGCCGGCCAAAACACTCGGCATCAAGCTGCCGTTCCTCGTGATGATCATCAAGAACCTCAAGAAGTACTTCACGTTCGAGGTGCAGGTACTCGACGACAAAAATGTGCGCCGGCGCTTCCGCGCGTCCAACTACCAGAGCTCGACGCGCGTCAAGCCGTTTATTTGCACGATGCCCATGCGGCTGGACGAGGGCTGGAACCAGATCCAGTTCAATCTCTCGGACTTTACGCGCCGCGCCTACGGCACCAACTACATCGAGACGCTGCGCGTGCAGATCCACGCTAACTGCCGCATCCGCCGCATCTACTTCTCTGACCGCCTCTACTCGGAGGAGGAGCTCCCGCCCGAGTTCAAGCTCTTTTTGCCCGTGCCCAAGGCCAACAACACCACCTCAAGCGACCAGCAGAAGCAGCAGCTCGCCACCTCCGAGCAGGTCATGTAGTAGGCGACTCATGCAGCCAGCCAGGCAGGTTGTCCCGCAGGGTTGTTTCAGTTTGGTATCACCGCCTCGCCTCTATTATTTCTCTTACTTATATATATTCTTTTAGCTCTCACTCTCAGGGAGATGTTCCCTCGCCGTTGCTGCTGATAAACGTGCCATCGTGCTCAATCTCGACGACTTCCTGGTCTTGAGAACTCCTCCCATATGAAAGAGGCTTGTAGGCTTTATCGGAGAAGAGTTGATCATGAAGCTGTTGTGATTGATGCAGGAGAGATATTGGAGGAAATTGGTTGTCTGTTGTTGTAATTATCGATGCACCAGAGTTATTAGCTATATAAGTAAGTAACGCGGTTGCCAGCCCAGCTAGCTCACTACTTTCTAGACTTGCCCTTGGCGAACTGCTCGGCGAGCCACGCAATGCCTTCCTCCACACCGCGTCCAGTGATCGCATTGCTCGCCCTGCAGCATTACAATACAAACCACACATACACGCACATAGTGGTCAGCACCAAAGCCATGCTTGGAAATAGGACCCTAGGTTCCAAAGGAGCATTTAAAACTTACGTGATATGCCACGACTTGCCCGGGAGCTTCTCGAGCTCGAGCTGCTCCATACACTCGACGGGTGTGAGTGCGTTGGCGAGATCCATCTTGTTGGCGAAGAAGAGGATCGGCAACTTCTTGCCCGCGAGCTCCTTGTGCTCGATGAGTTGCTCCAGTTCGTCCTTCGCCACACACATGCGGATCGAGTCGGTCGAGTCCAGCACGTAGATGATCGCCTAGGCATCCAATGCATACACAACCCAGTGGATCAATCAATACCACCAAAGGCTACAATGAATGGATGGCTAGGTTGGCGCTTAATTACCTGGACGTCGCTGTAGTAGTTCTCCCAGAGACTCCGGTATCGGCTCTACAGACACACACACAGAAGACATCGATTAGTTGGAATGGATAAAAGCTCACACAGGTAGATAGAGAGATCTGAATGATCGGGTACCACACCTGTCCGGACATGTCAAAGACCGTGAAGTTAAGGTTCGCCTTGGTGAACTCCTCCACCTGGAAGCCGATCGTGGGCACCACCTCGCGCGACTGGGACTTCTTGGGCTTGAGGTGGTTCACGAGCGTCGTCTTGCCGCTGTTGTCAAGCCCCACGACGAGGATGCGCACCTGCGTCTTCTTGATGCCCAGCGCATTCGTCAGCAGCTTGAAGAGCCCCATGCTTCCTTAGATAGGTACGTCGATAGATAGACGAATTGAGGCTGCTGTGCTTGTGCTCTAAAGCGTCTTGTTGCGTTGAGAGCGAGCGTCGGAACCCGTCCGTCGACCGAGCTTCGCTAAATGGAGCCGCGCGCGTTTGTTGGGCTTTAAATATCGCGCGCTCTGGTTTTGTCTGGGACCCTGCACGTTGGTGCGTGAAACGACTGCTTGGAGATCTTCTTGGGCTTACTTACGACCGAGCAATCCAAAATCTCTATGTTTCATGGTGTTGAAATATATTAATACGCTGTCGTTTTTGTTGGAATTCTCGTGGCTATGGACATACAAATGACAAATCTAAAGCTTCATCGTCGCCGCATCATTCGCATCCTTCCATGTCGAATTCGCATGTTCGCAAGGGGGTGCGAGCAAAACGCTGCTGGTGCAAACCATTCAATCGCACTCGGTCGTCGTCACCCCGCTTACAGCTTTGGGCCGAAGGCCGAGTAGTCGGTGTGCTCCTTCGAGACGTACTTGACGAAGTTCTTCTGGAACATGCCCGCGAGCTTCTTGGCCGCCGCGTCGAACGCCGCCTTGTCAGTCCAAGCCTCACGAGGGTTCAGCACGTTCGTTGGCACGGAGCCGAGCGTCTTTGGGACCTCGAAGCCAAAGAGTGGGTCCGTCACGAACTCCGCCTTCTTGATCGAACCGTCCAAGATCGCGTCAATGCACGCACGCGTGTCCTTGATGCTCATGCGCTTGCCCACGCCGTAGGCACCGCCAGTCCAGCCGGTGTTCACCAAGTACACCGACGTGTTGTGCTTCTGCAGCTTCTGCTGAAGCAGGTCGGCGTAGCGGGTTGGGTGCAGTGGCAAGAAAGCTGCACCGAAGCACGCGCTGAAAGTCGCGGTCGGCTCCGTCACACCACGCTCGGTACCGGCGACCTTAGCGGTGTAGCCCGAGAGGAAGTGGTACATCGCCTGACCGTCGCTCAGCTTCGACACTGGAGGCAACACGCCGTAGGCATCGCACGTCAAGAACACGATGTTGTTTGGGTGGCCGCCGCTCGAGTTTGGCTCGTGGTTCGGGATGTGGTAGATCGGGTACGACACGCGGCCGTTCTCCGTCTTTGACGTGTTGTAGTAGTCTGGCTCATTAGTCTCTGGGATCACAAACGTGTTCTCCAACAGAGCATCGCGCTTGATCGCGTTGTAGATGTCTGGCTCGTTCTCCTTGCTCAGGTTGATGGTCTTGGCGTAGCAGCCCCCTTCGAAGTTGAAGATGCCTTCGTCGTCCCAGCCGTGCTCATCGTCACCGATCAACCAACGCTGTGGGTCAGCCGAGAGCGTGGTCTTGCCCGTGCCCGAGAGACCGAAGAAGAGCGCAGTGTCACCGTTCTTGCCCTTGTTGGCTGAACAGTGCATCGCCATGATGCCGTCAATTGGCAGCCAGTAGTTCATCATGGAGAAGATACCCTTCTTCATCTCACCGCCGTACCACGTGCCACCGATGACCGCGACGTTCTCCTCAATGTTGAACGCAACGAACACTTCCGAGTTCAAGCCGTGCTTCTTGTAGTCGTCGTTCTTGACCTTGCACGCGTTCACGATGGTGAAGTCAGGCTCGAAGTTCTCGAGCTCCTCCTTCGTCTCTGGACGCAAGAACATATTGGTCACGAAGTGGTGCTGCCACGCGAGCTCCGTGATGAAGCGCACCTTCTTGCGCGAGGCTGGGTTCGCGCCGGCATAGCCGTCGAACACGTACACCTTTTCAGCCTTGCTGTAGTGGCCCGTGACCTTCTTGTAGAGGTCATCAAACACCTCCGACTTGATCGGCTGGTTGATGTCGCCCCACCAAATGTTCTTGTTCGATGGCGCCTGGTCGACAATGTACTTGTCCTTTGGCGAGCGGCCGGTGAACTTGCCCGTGTCGATCGTGTACGTGCCGTTCGCGATGAACTGGCCCTCCTTGTTCGCGTCTTCGTGCTTGGCGATGTCGGCGTAGCTCAGGTTGTGGTGCACCTTGGTGCTGGCGTTCGTGATGCCGAACTTCTCGAGGCCGAGCGACGCGGCGCGCGCGTTGGCACTGAAGTGCGCGACCGACGCAAACGAGAACGCGTTCTTGTTGGCCGAGGCGGTCGCGTGGCGGAAGAGTGTCTGACGTTGCAGCTTGAGGCTGGCGCGGAGAGCGGACGTGAACATCGTGAGCGGCGAGTGGAGGAGGCGGATCGGTCGGTCAGTTGGTCTGCGTGGCGCGAGGCAAATTGCACAATGAGCTTAGTGGATCGCTCATTAGCTTAGCTTAGCTGGGCAAGTTGTTCAACAGACGAACGCAAGGCTTTCCGCGGCAACGCACACAAAGATTTGGCTTGCGCAGCAACAATGCAATGCCAATGCAATGCACATTGTTGTTGTCAAACTCAACACATTTGCATTTGATGGATCAAATGCAAACACAGAAACTGTATCTGTTTGTTTCAAATCGGGTTTTGATAAAACCTCAACAAATGGCTTCAGAGAAGTTTAAAAACCTCAAAATTAGTGCTCAATTTGACCAATCAGTGGTCCAGGATAAAAAATAATGGAACCGCGATGAAACAGTGCGCGTCACACCTGCGCACCCGTCCCAAGCCAACTTGAAGCGGCGCCACAGATGATTCGCGTCATGTTTTTGCACGAAATGTTTAAAACATTATTCGCACAAAACAATAAGAACAGTTTTCGCACGAAAAGTTTAGAACAGTTTTTGCACGAAAACGTTTAAAGTGACTTGTGCAATCGATCAAACCTCGTTGATGTAACTGAGACTGAAAAAATAATAGATCTTTTGTATCCAGACTAAATATTCTAAACCTTCCGTTGCCATCAATGGGTCATATTTTGTGTTTAGCAATAGCACCATGATCATTTACATCAACAAAACGTAATCAGGAGGTACTCATCAATGTATCGCCCAAAAGTGAGTTTTTATGATTTTTTTCAAGTTTAAGTGATTTATCACCTTAAACTAGTGAAGAACATTATTTTTGTTTCTCTCTGCATTTCTCACATCTTCACACACACAAAACTACTCAAAGCAAAGGAAATATGACTGTTGGCGATCGCGACCCGGTCATCCTCGGCCTCGCCAACGCATTCATTAACGGTGAACAGGACGCCAACCGTTTGGGGAAGGAGAAGGGATCCCGATGAAGCCGAAGCCCAACATCACCGTCGTCACCAACTCCCTGAACCTCTTGCCAGCGAGCGTCTAGATGCTCCGCCGCTACGTGAAAGCAGTGCATGCGGAGCGAGAACAGGCTCGGTTGGAGGAGGCGAGGCTCGCAGTGAACGAAATAGCAGCAGTCAACTTTTCGTTCGTTTGCGGTGACAAGAACCCAGCTGTCATAATACTCCAGCTTCCCTCATTCGCCCGTGCGTTTAGCACGCAGATTGCTGCTACTACTACTGCTACCGTCCGAAAAGCGACTGCAGCTGGCAATCCGACCGCGTACGAGCACCCTTACCCGAGCGATCTAGGTCAGGTTGCTCGTGTTCTTCATTTTCCCAACCCGGATCACCCGCGCAGGCAGTTGCTATCGACTGGCACGTGCGCACAAGGCAACTCCTGTCTGTACCCGCATGCCAACACTTCGACGTTCGAGCTCATCAATTACGACAAGAACGTGAAGAAAAGCGTGGGCGTGTGCATGCATATACACGCGTGACAATTAGTAAGTTGTATGATTCATCCTCATGTGTGTCCGATTTAGAGATCGTCTATTTACTTATGAGTGCTTATATTGTGTGTGTTGCGATGTGGTGAGCAGCTCGCGGATGAGCTCATTGACAAAGCGCATGAAGGGGCTGTGAAAGTCTGCAACCTCACCGACAAGAAGTTGTCTGAAGATTCGACCTCGGAATCACGCACATCCGCAGCGAATGCAAAGTGAGTCACTTTTTGAGTTTTTAGCTGACCATTGAGGAACAACTTTTTGTCCTTATTACTGTTACGTCGTTGTATGCTTTTTTACCTTAGAAAGTTATAGTGAGGGTGAAGAAACCCCTGATGTACGACAAGGTGCTGATCATCGACAGGCGGATCATGATCAATGGCTCTGCTAATATATCTCCGAACGCTATCTTTAGCAACGGTGAGAACATGGCAGTGCTTGTCGGTAAGAGAGTAGCAGCAGAGTACCGGTTCAAGTTCACGGCGTTATGACTCCGAGCGCTACGTTTCTCGGTGCCTCTTCTCAAGGAAGTGTCTCCGCATTTGGTATGGGAGGAAACGACAATGGGAGCGCACTCAGCGAGACAGAGACAAAAGAGAGTGAGAGCCGCGGAGGTGCTCAGCAATGCAAATGTAAGAAAGAAAAAACGGGTTGTTCTGACGGAGTAAGCACGACGTCTTCTTCTGATAGATAACAGCGTGAGTAGTTACATTCCGTGGGTCCGTGAACTTACTTCGTTGGGTTAAGTAAAGTTTACTCAGCGAGGGCAACAACGCCCTCGCTGAGTTTGCTTTTCTCGCTATGACCATATTGTCCAATGTCCAATACTACCGCTGTTTGTGTATGCGCTGGTCACGGCACTCTGTTTCTTACACGTGATACACCTAGGTCACCAGCAGGTCCGTTCATTCAGCCATGCACCGTGACTTCAACGATCGCCAGATTCGGCACAATGCTGGCGTCTTTGCTGCTGGTGACGATGCGCCCAACGACCCATACGGTCTTGCCGTCCAGTGCCTTGAGCTCCTCGATGAACGCGTCCGCCTTGTCCGCTGACAGACACAGCAGCAGCCGTCTCGGCGGCGAAGCCGTCCAGCAGCTTGAACGAGTTGTCGATCCCGTCAATCACCTTGACCATGTCCTGGATGGCCAAGAGTGTGCTGCTTGTATCTCCCCCTTCGCTTCCTCCCACTCCCTCCCTTAGTCTCCCTTAGTAGGAGATTTAGGAGATTGCGTGGCTTCCATTTCTTCTCACTGTCGAATTTGCCCACTTCGAGCCAACTCCCCTCCTTCCTTCCTCACCTTCATCCTACACTCTCAAGCTCCAGTTCATCGAGATGGCGGCTTCGACAAAACAATCTGCCCAGCACGACCCCATGGACGACTCATCCTACCTCAAGGTCGAGACCCCGAGGCCGCGAGCAAGCATCGCAACGTCTAGTACATCGCGGCCGAGGGCGAGGTGCCGTCGAGAACCACGTACGTGCTCTTCGTGTGTAACCGGGCGTTCCCGAGTTACGCAGTACAATGCACAGAGCGAGAAAGCGTGTGTTGAACACCTTCCGCAAGGACTCGTGACGGGGTTGAGAATGTGCTCCTATTGCCTGCGTATGCAGGGCAATAAGCACAGCTCTCTGTTGCCTGCGTCTTGCAGGGCAACGACGCGTTTCTATTGGTCTCCTGTATCAACAGGGACCGCACAAAAGACTCCTTCTATTTAGAGGGGTAAATCGTGACTGTTTATTAAAGTACGAATGCGGATTGCCCCTTGTGGGACAAACCTTTAGATTTTTGTATGCTAATACTAAATCTAAGTGAACTTTAACATGGTTGGCTCTCTGAGCTC
>JALBZB010001043.1:0-13898 GCA_038050625.1 Pythium sp. MPC-2022a
TGCCGGAATGGTCTGTGTCATCATCCGATGACGTCACCTGTGCACATGGGTATCGACGGTATTACCAGTATTCGACCGGTAACAGTCACCCATGGTGCTCTATGAGGTGATGTGTACCACACACATCTGCCTCCATGTAATGGCCATTGAGGGCCTATTACAAGTAGCGCATCAGCGACCTGCACAAACACCAAACCAAACCGAAAGTCAAATTCCATTAAATCGCCATAAGAAACACAAATTGAACAGAATGGTGCATACATAAACTTACATATTGCGACGTCAGGACATACATGCAGATGTCTAAAGTCATCTGGGTCTCAGTAAAGTAGTGTATAACAGAAAATAAATCGCTGTCTTCGTGTTCTCGCGGACATCCAACAGTTTTGTATTCTGACGTGGACAACATTTCCTCACATGGGCAACCGTAGTCAGGGAACGTGAACACCTTCACAACCCTGCCAAGGTCACCCACGTACATGGGGTTTGCTGTCAGTGCGGACTCAGTAGCAGCGGCCCTGTTAATCGCGGTTTCGTAGACAAACGAACCAATGACAGAGGCCGCCTGCTTGCCAAAGTTAGCTTCCCCACTTGTAGCACCGTTCCTCGCAGGCGGCTCCTCGCTCTCTCTCGCTTGCGCCTCGCCCACCTTCTTGGATATGCGCTCCTTTCTCACGTCTTTCACGTAACGGCAGAACTTTTGAGTCCGTATCGTGTCATAGCCCAGCATGCTGGCAATTTGGGCAGCCGGCGGGTGTTTGCCCGAGGCACCTTTTAGCTCACACGCTACCCGCAGCAGGTATTGGTCCCGTCGGTCGCTCATTGTTCGTTGAGTTTGGTGTTAAAACTGTTGCTTTACAAATTGCGTAAGTCCAACGTCGCAAGACATTATGCACAAAGAAAACGCAAAACACCCAGGTTAAATTTGGGTTAAAATGGGTTAAATTGGCCGCAAAACCATTGCCTAAAGCGCAAAAAATACCCAAATTCACCCGACCCTCCCCCCAAAAAATAGTGTGCGGGGTAGGTTAAAGTGAAACAATCCACCCGAATCCCTTAGTGAAAGCAAGTAAAACCTCTTCAAGCTATTCACTCGATCGGATCAAAATCGTACTGAAAGGGTTAGGTCAAAGTGAAATGTACCAGATCACGTCATAGTGAAAACAAGTGTAAAATGCGTCTCATTTTTATCCCCGCTTTTGGTGAGAAACACGAACGAAAGACGAAAAGCCGGATTATGCAGCTACAAAGAACGTATTAATTTATGCGTCACAAGCTGCATCGCTTTGGGAAGGGAATTAATTGTTCAAAAATCAGATAAGTTTACCCAAACTTAGCTATAATCCTATCAAACAGAATACCCTCGTGAAACTGATAGAACATACCTCTCGTATAGCATGTTTGCGCAGCAGCAGAACAATCAGAGGGGGGAAGCTCGAAGCAGAAAACGAAGAAAGGAAGCAGGTGAGGACATGAAGGACGGCGCAGGAGTTCTCTCTCTCTCTCTGTATGCGTCTCTGTGTGAAGAGCAGAGGTCTAACGTACGCGTATGTGTGTGTGTGTGTGTGTCTATCTGTCTATGAAAAGCAGCCTCAGCCATGGTTTTCCCAAGCATCGTGCCGCGCCTCCAGGCAAAAGTGCTCTCGACCGAGATCGTGGCGGCCAACCCCAAGCTGGCGGAGCTCCTGAGCCACCCTGCCGGTCCATTCACGGGTGCGTGAGCAGCAACATGCTGAAGTGGTGTATGCGCTTAATGTGATGCTGACTACCTGCTGCTGTTGTTGAATATTTAGTGCACTTTTGGGCACCGACGATGAAGTGGGCGATCTCGCTGGCCAACCTCGCGGACATGCGCCGCCCTGCGGAGAACATCTCCACAGCGCAGCAGTGCGGTACGCTTTTCCTGTTATGCTGCACTATATGCCGAATATGTGAGATGTGGCTTAACATGTGTGTGTGTGTGTGTGTGTGCCGTGCGTAGCTGTGGCGCTGACGGGCGTCATCTGGTCGCGCTACAGTCTGATCATCACGCCAAAGAACTGGAACCTCTTCGCCGTGAACGTGTTCATGGGCGCCACGGGCATCACCCAACTGTACCGCAAGGCAACGTACGTTCCGGCCCCTGCATTAGAGGACGCTGCGGTCGCTATGGACGCCAAGAAGGAATAAGCTACTGTATCAGAAACACACAGCCAGAAGAAGAGCTCTCTTCGAAAATACGATCCAGAAACAAGAAGCCTCCATCACTGTCAAAGTCAATCATCAGAATCGCTCAGCCCACGTCAGTGCTTGCTGGTTTATTCATCAAACTTTTCGGTCATAGTTCATTTTCTTCATTATTTTATCATACTACTAACTCCTCACTCACAATGCAGCATCTTGGATCAGGACAACAAGCAGGCAACCGTGGAGCTCTTGGATCAGCGGAAGTTCTGCATGTTGTTCGGGTTGTAGAACTGCTGCTGCGGGTTCATTTGGTTCATCTGGAACTGCTGCTGCTGCTGAGGATACTGCGCCATGTTCTGCTGCTGCTGCATGGGAGACCCGGACGCGCCGCCGTTCACCATCATCCCCATACCATTGCCTCCTTGCTGCTGCATGTTCAGGTTCATCATGTTGTTCACGTTCATCATCGGCTGCTGCTGTCCCATCGGCATGCTCACTGGCTGCGGAGGTCGCACGTGTTGCTGCTGTTGCTGAGCGCCGATCATGTTCATGTTGCCCGGGGTCATGTCCATGCCCATGGGGTTCACCATGTTGTACTGCTGCTGCATCATGGGACCAGGAGCGACGATGAAACCTGCAGTCGAGCCACCGGGGTTCGCCATCATCATGTTCGCCATCGAAGCTGCTGGTGGCGGTGGTGCCATGCCTCCTTGGACTGGTTGTCCAGGTTGCATCGGCTGAGGGTACATGTTCTGGAGCAGTTGATGTTGTAATGGCTGCATTGTCGTCGGCTGAGGCGGTCGCTGCTGTTGCTGCTGAGGGTGTGGCTGATGCTGCTGAGACTGTTGCTGATGCTGTTGTTGAGTCTGTTGAGCTGGTGCTGCCGGTCTCTGGGCAGGCGTGGGGTCGTCGAACGAGATCATGTTCAGCGCCGCGAACTCGCGCTCTTCGCGCAGCCGCTTCTCTTCTTCGTATTGCTCTTTTGCGACCTGCTCTTCGTCGGCGTTGATGCCCATCTGGATCTCCTGCAGCCAATTGCCTCGCTCGTGGTCTGAGATCGCAGCGAGCAAGTGGCCACCCGCAACGCCTGGAACCTCCATGTGGAACCCAAAGGTTCCTTTTGGAGCATCTGCAAACGTCGCTGCCTTAACGTTCACTTCATGGTTCACAGGAATGATGATCTGCGGCATCTTGGACGTCGCCTGCTCGTACAGCAGCAGCGCCTCGGGCCGCAAGATCGCGTACATCTTCACCCACGACACGCCGCTCTTGTTGCGATACATGGGGCCGCGAATCACGCTCGTTTTCATCTCCACTACTTGGCTCACGCTGCATGCTGCATACTGCATGCCGTTGAGCAGCCGCGCGTCCTTGGTCATGTACTTCTCCTCGCTGACTGCGAGCGTCTGCGAGTCGAGGTCCACTTCTTCAATGTCCGCCTGGATCTTCATCCACTGGACGGGCGGCAGCAGCTGGTACGCGCCGCCGTACATCTGCGGGATCGATTGCGGACTTATGAAGTGGCGCAAGTCGCTCAGCGAATCCAAGATGCGGATGCGCTTCTGCGTGCGCTGCGAGGCGAGCTTCGTGAGCAGGTGCGTGATGCCCCTAGTGAACGTCGTGCCGTTGATCACCAGTATATGGCGAATGCACTCTGGGTACCAGTTCTTCATCACCTGGAGGATGTCCGTGACCATCTTGGTCTCGAGGTTGCTCACTGCGCAGTTGTCCAAGTCCACGATGAACACCACGCCCTCGGCCTTGTTCTCCTCCATGACTTCGACCGCCAGGTCCATCATGTACACACAGAGGCGCCGTGTATCTTCCAGCGAGCTCGAGCCGTCCATGGTGCCCATGCCCTTCAGCTGCATCTTCTCGCTCGAGAAGCTCGGCTTGAAGTACTTGAGCTGCAGCAGCAGAAGCGGGCAATTGTTCATATCGCACGCGTTCTCGAGCAAGTGCACGTACCCTTTCTTGAGCTCGATCTGCAGCGTGCTCATGCCGATGTTGAGCGCGTCGTAGTGCTGCTGCTTGCGGAGTGCGTGCTTCTCGCGCAGCTGCAGCGCGGTCTTCATCACGTCCATGTAGTTGCGGCGCAGCGTGCGGTGCATCTCAGCGGGTGTAAACACGCCCGGCAGCGCCACCGCGCTTTCGAGCGCATCCAGTGCCGTCGGGTTCGCGAACTGCGGCGTGTGCACGTCACCCTGGTCTCTGTAGCCGCCCGCGTAGCCGCCACCGTGGCCGCCTCCGTAGCCAGGCGTCGAGAAGTTCATGAGCGGCGTCCTATACTTAAGGTGTGGAGCTCTTCGTTTTGAGCTTCTTCGGTGTGGTGTCCTCTGATCTGCGAATGAGATGAGTTGTTTGTGTCTAAAACGACCACGGTAATTCGCGAACTTATGACTGTATCCGCACATTGGCTTTAAATATAGGACTGCGCAAAACAAGACTGGCTAGCTAACCATTTCGGAACCCCGAGAAAACCGCCCTTGAATAGACCGTCAACATTCGCACTTGCTCTCTTTGCGCCATCGAGCGGTTTTGTTGTTGACAAAAACAAAACGGCCGTTTGCGGAAACTTAACTAAAGAAGACGATGATGCTGGGCGGAGCGAGTCCAAGTACGAATCCGAGTACCAGTCGGAGGATGCTAGTGAAGAGCAGTCAGAGGATGAAGAAGACGTCATGGATCTGCTTGACGAAGATGCCGAAGATGCGCGTGCCATCAGTCTGAACGACCGCACGGCAGAGCTGTGCGGCGCTCAATGCTGCTCCAATTTGTGCCTGAAGGAGAAGAGAGATGCTATGAAGAACTGTGTGACGAGCATCGTGGCGTTGTCCAGTGCTGAGAAAAAGCTCACAACGTTCGGAAAACATATTTTCGGACGTACCGTCAGAATTTGCCGATGATCCTCTACAAGAAGCCCACGAGTGAAGAAGAAAAAGCAGCCAGAGAAATCAAGAGAGCTAGAGTAGCAAGACGCACGGAAAAGTACCGCGATAATGGAGCGGGTGGAGGTGAAGAGAAGAGTGAGAATGCAGGTTTTTGATACATTCACTTTGATGTTAACGTAAACCACCACAATAAGATCCCGTCACCAGTTCCTAATCCACACGCAATTTTAGCGCATGAGTTCGTCTCATTTGTTTTTTCGGGCCAATACTCTGTTTTCATTGGCTGATTTGTGTGTGATCACTTTATGATCCACTGGGGTCAAACCAGCGGTTCGTGACCTGCAATGACTGGCACACACACGCAAAGAGAGCAAGTCCACAGCGGCACAAGAGCGCTGCGCCGGCTGCAGTTCGCAATTTACCATGAAGGCACGCCGCAAGTTATATACCAACACTGAGAGAGACGTGGCGGTCACGCGCGTGATGGAAGGAGAGACGACAATTGGCGTGGCGAGAGATACTGGCATCCCAGCGAGCACTCTCAAATGCTATTTGAAGCGTCGCCGTAGCAACGAGCCCGCGCACGACCAGCGTCGCGGAACCGAGCCAACAATGCTGATCGAAGCCGAAGAAGACATTGTGTCGTGGGTTGCTGCGATGCAGCGCAATGGCTCGCCAATAGGGCGTGAAGCGATCCTGAAGAAGGCGAACGACATCCACCACCGTCTCCACGGCAGCACGCGCTCTGTCAATGACTTGACCGACGGCTGGTATCGTCGTTTCCGCGAGCACCACCCGCGCTTGGTCCCACGAGCAGCTCAGAAGGTGTCGCGTACCGGGAATTCTGTCGACGTAGGCGACTTGCGAACGCTCTTTCACACTCTCGCCAAGTTGACGATCGAGTGGCGGCTGCAGTCGTCGCAAGTCTTCAATATGGACGAGACGAGCTTCGGGCCAAGGACCAACACGCGCAAGGTGATAGCTGTGATGGGATCTCCGAACGTGCACACACACGCACCAGAAACAAGCTTCCACCTCTCATTCCTGGCTGCTGTTGCCGGAGACGGCTTTGCTGTTCCGCCTCTCTTCATTGCACCGGGCATGCGCGTGTCCTGGTCAGTTCTGGACGAATGCAATATCGAGGGAGCTGCCATCACGGCAGCGCCCAGGGGGTTCATCAACAAAAGTATCTTTCTCAAGTGGATCACCCATTTTGCGTACAACGTCCCGGACGCTGTGCCGCGTCCACTTGTGCTGGTATGTAATGGCTGCTCGTCACACGTCAACCTCGACACGCTTGAGCGTTGTGAGCAACTGCGAATCCTATTGGTGTGCCTCCCACCCAACGCCACCCACCTCGTCCAGCCTCTAGACGTCGCTGTGTTCCGTCCCTTCAAGAGGGAATCACCAGAACAACAACCTACACGTCTGCAACGACAATCTCGAACGCGACAGCGATCCAGATCGCCAGCAAGGCGTTCATCGACCACGTGTAGCACAAGCAGCACAACATCGCGAGCGGCTTCAACTCAACAGGTCTGTACCCACCATCTATCGGCATGATAATCAGGCGTCTAGAAAAGTTCAACTCGTCCAGCACGAAGCGTGGCGACACTCTAGGATCCGAGACGTGGTTGCAGATTCGACACGAGGTGCGCATGAAAGTGCTTCTCTTGCCACCAAAGCGCGTGAAGATGCCACACAAGAGGACGACGGTCGATGTTGGTGGGCGCTTGTTGACACGGGCGCTTCTTGCTGCAGATCAGAGAAAGCAGCCCGACACCATTCGCGATCCTGTAGGCTGTACTGATGTTGTTGTTTAATACTAACATTAGTATACTTCGTGTACTTGAACCAATTAAAAATGAAGGGATCATAAAGTGTGCACAGTTGAACTTGAGAGATCAATTTTGGACAAATTTGGAGCGATCTGGAGCGAAGGCGTTTGTTCTGCTTAAGGTACAAAATGCGCATCCGATAGCCCATTCATTCAGCTAATTGACTATATACATGGTTTCTTTGTATCGAACGTGAGTCACAAGTTGTATTTTTTTTCGCTTAAGATCGATATTTGGGATCTTACAGTGATGGTTTACGTTGGTTTATTGTTTGTTTAAAATTAGAATTTCGTGACAGTTACCTGAAATAAAAAAGGATTTTGTCCACGATAACCTTTAAAACCTTACGTGTGGTTATTTATTATGCTGAATAAAGAGGCTGTAATTTAAACACTTCCTTCACTATACACATACAGCTATACGTATTCTCGCTCAAAATGATAAAATTCCATTTGGTTTCGTGGAAGTAGAAAGTGACAGCTTGCATCCGACCGAGAATTCTAATCTGGTGGCGCTCCTTCCGATAGGCGTGGGTTCACTCTGTGAATTGAAACACAGTCAACACACAGAGAAAAAAAACGCCAGCAGCAGATCAGAGCAGAGCAAGTATGCGGCGCAGCTCCTTCGTGCGCGTGGGCAGCATCAGCCTGGGCAGCTTCCGCGCGCGCGGCATGAGCCTCGCGGTGGGTCTTGCGGAGCTGCCGTCGAACGGCAACATCCTCTTCGCAGGCCGCCTGCTGAGCCTGAGTGACGCCACGGGCGAGATCCAGATCCAGCAAGGTGCCATCGCGTTTCTGCAGCGGCTCGCGGACCCGCTGCTTGTCGTCAGCGTACACGGCGCAAAGGTGCGTACAGCGTGCCTACGATGCCTTGTGATTGTCTCACTCGGCGCTTATATGGTTCTGTGCGATGGCTGATGTATGGCATGACGTCTGCTGTTGCAGGGAAGCGGCAAGTCGCCGACTGTGCGCAGCTTGCTGGCGAGCGGTGAGGATGCAAGCGAAGTGAACCCATCGGACTGGATCCCGGATGGAGAGACCGAGTGCGTGGTGGCTCGTTTTCTTTTCAGCATATTAGTGGTATCATGGCATGGGGACTTGTGAGTACTGATTGGAGCCTACGTTTTGGTTTTCTGCAGAGGCGTGTGGTTGTATGTAAAGCGCGTGGACTTTCCAAATGCCAAGTACCTAGTGGTGCTCGATCGCCCAGGCTTTGGAGCCAATGAGGTGGGTTGCGTTCCTCGTGCTGTTCGTTGTTTGACGCACATTTGGAGATGCGTTCTTGTGTGCTCATCGTTTCTGTTTGCTGCTGCCACTCGTTGAAAACATTTAGAAGCTCGACGCGGTACTGTATTCGATTCTTGCAGGACTGAGCAGGTATGGATGCTGACGAACTTTACGGCAGCTCCAAAGGTTTTTATATACCCATCGACTGACGTGTTATTTCGTTGTGACTGGGTGAAACGTAGTGTCGTCGTGCATCACGTGAATGGTGATCTCTCCCACGAAGCGATTGAGAAATTTGCGTTCCTCGCAAAGCGCGGAGATCCAGAGGATGATGATTCGCGACTCAAGCACTGTATGTTTGGTGCTTACATGCGCTTGTGGAGTATCAACGTTTCTAACGATTGTGCCTCCCCTATTGATCTCTTCTTTCAACTACCTCAGCGTTTCCACAATCGCCAAAGCTCCTATGGCTCTTGCAGAATCTCTCCACCAGCGATCTGAAAGAGCGCGTTGCGGAAAAGAACCTTTCGATGCAGGAAGTAGAGCAGAGTTACCTTCGTAACACGTTCGCCACGCTCGCGCCAGAGTCCCGCGCTGCTCAGTTCTACGACCATCTCTTCTCGATTTTCCCAGAGCAAACCTGCTTTCCGCTTCCTGCCAGCGACACGAGCTCGTTCGAGAAGCGCATGGAGAAGCTTTCACGTACGCTGCTTGAGTCGGGAAGAAACCGGTATTTGAAAGGAGTGATGCTGAACGGACCGCTGTTCAGCTCCATACTCGTATCGATGCTCGCCCATCGTCCAAATCCGTTCAAGGTAAAGCCAATAAATCTACTCTATGATGGTGCTTGTGGTGACTCGTTTAGCTAACGGCAACTTGTGCTGTTATCATTTGACTGTGACAGGCGTTCAAAGGACGGATCTGGAAAGACACGATCCATAATTGCTGCCTCAACATCGTCGAGTCGGGCATCAAAATGTACAAGTTGAGAATGGCGGAGCAACTCGGGGAAATTGTCGATACATCGGACATGGAAGGATTCATCTCCGTCATCAGTGTGCCAAGTGAGCCGCATCCGCTAATCGAGGTAAGTCGAATGCATGCGTAAATCCTCGAATGTCGAATCTATCGGTTTTACGAGTGAGGTCCGTTTTCTAACTTGTGTATGCACAACACATTCGGTAGCTACCCTGCGAGGCCAACCAACTTCGTGAAGTACACGCTGCAGCAAAGCGCTTTGCGAAAGCGAATCTGAAGACAATGCCAGTGCGATCAGGAAAGCTGAGCGCTCTTCTTCAGGTACGAAATGACTCATGCATACCAAAGTTCAGATTCTTGGTCTATGATCAAATGCTCAGTAGAAGTTCTCCTGTGTTTATTTTACTATTTGCTGTTGTTGTTTACAGAAATTGTTCAAAGACCTTGTGGACTCTCTCTTCATAAAGATCCAAGAAGAGAACAACAAGATTTCTTCGGAGCAGTGTAAAGCACTGCTGAAGGAACTGCACGCTGACATGAGCGAGCAAGCTGATCGTCATCTCCTGGTCAACCCTGAAGATGAGGATATGTACTCGTTCCAGTTAACGGAATTCAAGGTAGCCTACTTGTACGAACTGTTCGAATTGCCGCTCGTGACACCAGACTGACCTGGCGTTCCTTGTTATGGCACCACCCTCTAGCGATTTTTCCATCACTACCAAACGCATCTCTTCGATTTGATGGGACTCTACACAGATCGTGCCCAGGGGCCAATGAAGGTATGTTGTTTACTTGCGATGACACCTGAGTATAATGGGAGGTTGCTAACATTGATTGACGGATGTTTGTGTTGTAGAAAGAGGAGTTGTCGCACTTCTTTCACCATACGATTCGATTCGAGCTGGCTGAGCTCACCGAAAAACTGGAGAGGATCCGCCACAAGGATATTGAATTCATTGAGGTACGAGAAAGCTTTAGTTTTGCAACTATTGGGCTCTGAGAACGGAAAGCACTGACTTATAAATGCCTTCAACTTCCCCCCATCAGGAAGCGATCCAAGAAAGCGAGAATACGATTCAAGAGTCGAACCAAAACCAACGAATTTACCAAAAGGTGAGTGCAAGGTGGTCAGGCTTGATACTGATATATCAATTTGGCGTTTTACTTACACGATGATTGTAATCTAGGATGCAATGAGTGCTCAAACCGATGTGAACAAGAAGCTGGTCGAAGTCGCGAAACTTCAGGCTGTAAGACTTATTTGTTGATGCTCTTGATGATAGGAGGATCTTGTTTCTGATTGATGATTCATTTGAACATTTTTGTGTCACAGCTTCGCAAGGAGTCTCTTGAAGGCGCGATTGAAAATCTGGACCTCATGCACGAAATGGCAACAAAGCAAAGAGATATGTTGGAAGAAGCAGCGTTCGTTTCGGTAAGTGCTCCTTGCATTTCGGTGCGAAAAGTATTTTGAAAGTGAACGCCAGATAGTAATATTGTAAACTGTCGACAGGTACAACTTCCAAGTGAGAGAGTGATTGAAGCGACGCAGGAAACCGAAGTGATGGAGCTGCAAGGGTATCTGATCAAGCAGGGAGGAGGAGGCAATGCGTTCAACCCGCTGGGCAGACGCAACTGGAAGCAGCGATACTTCATCTTGATCGGACCCAACTTGGCATACGCGAAGACGAAGGACGACTACGAGCGCGGTCGTATTATCAAAGAATTGTGTCTGACTGGGTAAGTTTTGAGCCCGCAAAAGGACAGTGTGGTGTACCGCTGGGCTCTCGGAAAACTAACAATTTACTCTATTGTGATGCCGTGGTTAGCTGCCGCATTGAGCGCTCCCGAGATGCCGGTGAAGGCTTCCACATCATCCCGCCTGAATCCACCAAAGCGCCCCACGTGTTCGACCTCCAGAAGGGGTTCTTCGACAAGAACAGGAAGAAGCGATCTTCGCACGCGGACAGCAAGCGCATCTTCAAACTGCGCGCGCAGAACATTGAAGAACGGGATGCATGGATCGAGAAACTGCGCCAGTCGGCTGGAGTGTATTACTGAGTGGAGCGATTGCACTTTATCCTCCAAAGTGGTTCGAACTACTGCTAGGTAGTATTCCCTTTTGGAAAGCGCGCGCCGCGCAGAAAACACTATCGGTGCGATGATCATTTTGTTAATTATGCGGATGACCTGCATGAACCTGAATAAGCTTTTTTGCATTTGTAGCTTTGACCCAAGCTTTTCTCATCATTGCTTTCAAGCAATACCGTCTGTCTTTTATTGAATATTGGAGCTTTCAGTAGGGACGACTCGCATTGCTGAGTGTTTCTTTCCCCTGTTTGCGATCTGCATGGTGTTGGTCTTTCCGATGAGATCTTCCATTGGACCGCTCTCTGGCGAACAGCTCATCGCTGAGGCCTCTGTTGTCTCGTGCTTGACCTCTGTCTTGACAACTGCGGGTGAGCTTTTCATTTGGGCGTGGTCAAGGGTGTCGCCAGGAAGCCAGTACCAGTGCAGAATATGGTCTCGAATGATCTTTGGTACGTTATTCTGCTGCGCTTTCCACGTTTCCTCAAACAGGTGCTTACTGATCGTGTCGTATCCGTCCAGCTTGAACACAACGTTGATGAGGACGTCCAGCGTGGACTTTTTCATAAAGATCAGCCCCGTGATTTCACCGAGCGACATCTTTTCCCGGAACTTCCGTCGCTCCTTGGACTTTTCGCGCTCTTTCTCCGTCAAGTGCTCCCACGTGGACATCACGATGGCCATGAACACGTTCAGCATGATGATGCAGAAGACCACGCTCGCCGAGCAAATGTACAGCAAACCGAAGACGCCGCTCGCCTCGTAGATCGGACCGGGGTCGTACAGCCCAAAGTTCATCTCAACGACGCGGAAGAACGCGTCCGTGAACGTCGACCACTCGTAGAAGTTGAGACCATAGAGCAGGTACCCTGCGCAGGTGTATCCGATCAGCACTGTCATGTAAATTGGCAGGAATGACACAATGTCTGGCATGGCACTAAAGACACTGTTCGTGAGTCTTCTTCCGCCATCAGTAACTTGGAAGTACTTGATCGCCCGACCTGTTAGCAGGAGCATATTGGTAATGTTCATAAAAACGAAGACCGTATCTTCCTGAGCTATCGTGAGTATCGAGAAGTACTCGTTCAAAGAGGTTAGCTTGAAGAACTCGTCACGCTTGGGGTCTGTCGCCATCGCATAACGACTGTACAAGATCCCCAAATTTGACATCAAGATGAACCACTCGCCAGCTGTTTCGAGCCCACCGTAGTAGAACACATACTACAGTATGCAACAAAAGGAGAGAGAAAAGTACAAGCAGAGTTCGTCAGGTAAGTCCTGTGGTTTCCAAATTGTAGAGTTTACTCACCTTCCGAACATTCCCACCTGACACAACACAAAAATTCCAGAGCTCGAGAGCTAAAAAGTACAGCAAAAGCACGATGTAGATGGCCTCGTACACGACTCGGAGTACGTTACCCCGGATCCGCATGTTGTACGGCTCCATGTTTATCACGTAAATATCTGCCGAAGTCGTGACGCCCCCAGCCAGGTTGAAGTTGGCTTTCAAGTTCACTATGGAGCAGAGCCGCATGTCGAAGTTGTAGAGCGACATTGTGATCTCCACGGACTTGGTCTGGTGATCGATCCAGCGATACGTGTACATTTTGGCGAGCTTCACGTACGCATCGGCCGCGTTTCTTGGGCCACGCAGGAACAGCGTCTGATAGCCACTGACTGAGTCGTTATTGGTCGTGTACCTGAACATGTCGAGCGTCTCGAGCTCCACCTCACTTGCGGCGGACCCGTTCGTCGCCCCGAAAGGAGAAGTTGGCTCAACCTCAGCTGAAATGCAGGGCTGATCCTTTGTCGGAATGAAGCCGCTGAAGCAGGGGCTGTCTACAAATGTCATCGCACTCGTGTCGACCACCATGTATCGCTTCTGAAGCAAGTGGAAGCCTCCGATGATCTTGGACTGCGAGGCGATCGAGTAGAGCTCGTCTTCAGAACGCGGTTGGCCTTTCATATCTGTGGTCGAGTACACGGTCATAAAAAACGAATGTGCGAGCCAATCCCAGTAATCGTCTGCTTCAGAGATGTCTCCAAACTTGATGCCCGACGCTGCTCGTGAGCTTTCAAGAAGCTCTCTTGCTATTCCTCGGCGCAGAGCAGAGCCTAATGGAGAGCAAATGAGATTGAGATGAGTCTGTCTGCATTTTCTCAAACTCGCATGGTACATTCGCTCATGTGACTTACGTCCAGTGATGTCACGATCCATCATCAACACGCTCATGTAGATAATCAGGAACGCGAGGAACGCGCTCAATTTGCGCGCGAGGCGTCGAAACTCGCGCTTCTCCCGTAGATCCTGCAGCAAGAACTCGCGCGGGATCTCCGACACGCGCGGCGTGCGCTGTCGCCGATGCCCGGCGATGACGTCCGCTTCGGTGGTCTCATTCTGCAGCTTTCGCAAGAAGTTGGACACCAGTACGACTTTCCTCATCGCGCTTTAAGTGCGTGACAGATATATAGCAATATCGCAAAGTGACCTGAGCAGATATCACTGAGTCAAAAGCTATCACAGCGAGAAACGAGCGGGGATTACTTGTCTGTTTATGGCTGTTGATCCAAATTCGGACTTGGTATTCATAGATGGCTTTGTTGAAGTTTCACGGAGGGGCAAAATGACAAGTAAGTTCTTGTAGAGGAATGAAATACAGGCAAACCCCCAAATTGAGACACCACTAAAATAACATACCCTTCCAAAACCG
>JALBZB010001044.1:0-13897 GCA_038050625.1 Pythium sp. MPC-2022a
GGTCTCATCCGAATCGCATCCGTCTTTGCTCAGTCTCCACTCGTACAGCACCACCCCTCCCTCAGTGTTGAATAGGTGTAGAATAGCTTGCCCGCAAAAGGGCTGGCCCCTCTGGCAGATGAGCGAGTCCCCCCCAACATAACAAGTTAGGTGCTTTTGCCCCCCCCCCCCCTCCCCCCAGCTACAGCAACCCATTACAGTACTTGGGAAACGCCTCGCAACCAACCAATAGCTCGCCTTCGACTGGTGCTAGAGGCTTGGCAAACACGATAATTATGAAAGGAAACAAAGGAGGAAGAAAATCACTCAAGAAAAAACAAAAAAATGGAAGGCATACGCACACAACGATCCGAGTGACCCCGGTCCCCAGCATGAAGTTTAGCTGCTGTATCCCCTCAATCTGCTGCAACTTAAACTGGGGGAGGGCCGTGCAATCTGCGGCATATAATCCGAGTTCAAACGACGAGCCTCTAAAACTGAACCAAAGAAGCATCTCTTACGTTTCAGTTGCAAGGTCAACTTGGAACATGATGACGCAGCCGAATTCAGAGCCGTTGTTTGGATGCCGAGCGACGACGACGTTCTGCGCACACTTACTGAATTCGATCGATTTCCTGCCATCCACCATGTGGGCACACCGCCATTTCTCATTGCCACCGGCACGTCGATGCAGGCGTCGCTCGAATTTGACACGCGCAAGCTGTGTCGAGGTGGTGCCAAGTTTGAACTGCGGTTCCGGGGCGACAGGTGCCTCGATGATCGACGAGTCTACGCTTGCAAATCTGTACATCAAGACAATTCGTGTTGGTGGCGCACACGTAGTCACGATGGATGTATATCTGTGGTATATTCTAGTGCTGGTGGAAGATGCTCAGCGACTATACGTGTACCAACCACAGCACAACTTCTTCCTGAGAAAGTTCATCCCATTAAGCTCCGCCATCCAACTCTAGAAAAGCCAGCAAATAAGAAGTTGTCGTCCGTCAGCAAACAAACCCAGAGCACAGAATAGAAATCAAGAACTAAAAGGCAAGACAGAGTCTGATTATTTCCAGACGCAATCTCGCGATGACTCATCGCCACATTGCCGTTCTCATCTCCGGGCCGTTGCGGATTCGAAGCGGCAGGTTTCTCTGGTACGTTGAGGCAGCTCAGCGTCTGTCTGCCATGTACTTCACCGGTGTGTGTCTGTGTATTGATCTGGACTTTGCGGACATCGTGGTGTACAGGAAATCGGTCACAGCAGTGTATAGACGGCATGGTCAAGGTGACGGTGAAGATGGTGCCTCCCACAGTGAGCGGTGCTGGTACTCTTTGGAGTTCTACGAGCAGACACGCGTCGGAAGCGTCTTCCTGCGGCAGATCCAGTTTTCAAGCGATTTCCACCATCATCAACAGCAGCAGCAAAGCGATAACCTGGTCTTCCCAATAGCGCGGTGCCGCGCGAATGGGGTCGTGCATGATAAGAACCACAAGAGGCTAGAGTTTACGATTGCTGCCACCAAAGCTGAGCGCGTCACGTGTCGCGCGAGATGCATTGGCGAGTACACGCAGTGGGTGCGCAGTCTGGAGCGAGCGACAGCAGATCGGCTTGTGGCATCGTTGCATGCAGATGCAAGGACGAACTTCGAAGTATCAAGATCATCAGCACCAGCGAACTCGCTGCTGCCACAATCGCGATCCAATTGTCGCTGCTCAAGCAAATTTCCGAGACGATCTCAGGAGAGCTGCGTCAGCGCCATCACCTCCATGCCCCCTACTCTTAATCTCAGTCCACAGGAAAATCTCAGTCTTCAATCCAGCGAACATGGCTACAATCTCAGCACGATCGATGAACTCCATGGTGGGGATATCGATGGCGGCGAAGATGATAACGCTCTGACCAAGTTCCTGGCTCAGCTGGATGTCTCGGGCGAAGAAATGCAATGCGGACGCTTTAGCCGCCACCACCGTGCGTGTATCTGGCAACCCAACGGTGGCAGTGACAGCGGCAACAAGTTACGTAACGACACCTTCGTCGTCGAGGATTTCTCGGACCTCGATGACAGCGACGCGCTGTTTGTCACACGCGTGTCGGCGTACTTCGAGGCAATGAAGCGGATCACGAACGCGGAAAATCAACTCCAAGACTAGAATCAGCGCTGCACAAATCTTCTCTTTGTATCACCCCACGCTGCAAAGCGAGAGGACCGAGAACCAGCGCCGGAGAAGATTCCTAAGCGCCGCGAAAGTACGCTCGGACCACCAGGCAGCGAGAAGCTTGAGGCGAGGAGAGCAGCGACAGCAACGTCAACACATGAAGAAGAGATACAAGACCTGAGTGGAAAATTGAGACCTCTGTAGTACTAGTTGTCTATCTATCCCCCGCAGTTCATTCAGAATTAACTTGACCGTCACTTGGCGATGGCCAAGCTCGCGAGAGGTTTACAGAAGTGCATTTCCAGCATTCAGTTGTTGTATCCTTGATCATTTCCCAGACCTCCGCAAATCTTGGTTGTATACCATGTAGCGTGTCCATAGACCTGAAGGCGCAATGCACACAGATAGAAATATTGGCTGACCCACCCCCACCCTCAGATTTCGAAATACTCGGATGTGATCATGAGACTACAACACTCCATTGGCATGGAGCTATTTTTTCTCGATTGGTTGTTGAAATTGCTTTGACGTTGCGCGCACGGAAATAGGACCCTCGTTGGTCTCACTCTCGCACTCTCGCACACTCAAATGGATCACCAGGAGCCAAGAGACAGAGAGAAAACAGCGAGCAAGGCAGCCTATCTATAGTTGGGCCTCTTCTCCACCCAGCCAGCATGTGAGCTTGTGAGGTAATAGCCACACAGCGCTTATCCGACAACTGTAATTTCCACTTCCGCACTCGTTTACCAGTGCGAGTTCGTCGTCGTCCCCACTCACCGCAGAAGGTTCAAACATGGCGGCGCCGTCGAGGCTTCAGCTCGCCGGAGCGGCGTACAACTGGGCTCTCTGGCTGTTCATCGTGTTCCTGGTCTCTGCCCGGTTCTGGAGCATTTTCTGGAATTCCATGACGTGGACGAACCCGGCACACTACGGTCGCAGTCCGCTGGAGGGACTGTACCCAATCCTTGGCGCGAACGACGAGCCGTACAGCGATCGGTCGTTTGTCTGCGTCTTGCAGGGGCAATCGTACGTGCCACTGACTGTCAACGAGGCGCTCGCGATCGGCGGCAGCACTTCCTCCGCGATCGTCGACCCCACAGGAGCAGGGATGAATGGCTACCGTGTCGTGAAGCGAGCCACCGCGACGATCGTGCCTGAGGCGCTGGCGACGTACACGATCACGTGCGCTGAACTCGCGGTCACGATGGAGAATGTACTGGACACATGCGTGCGGCTGGGCTACAACGTGACGCGGGACTATCTGCGCGTCGTCGACGACTTGGCTAGCAACACCAGCCACTCTATCGAGCACTCGCTTCCGATCTTGATCATGCCGTTCTGGGACAACGCCGCGACGGCGCGCTTTGCGGTCCCAGGCCACGACGGCAGCGCGTGCATGTTTCGCCTCGACGGGTCGTTCGTCTCGTCCGCATACCCGATACCCATGATGAAAGCTGTGAATCGCTCGGTCCGTGAAGCCAAGACTGTCGAGTTCCTTCAGCGACCGGGCGGGAGATGGCGGAACGGATGGTACGAGGACCTCTTGGGCGTAAAGTGGTACGCGGATGTCATCAGCAACCAAATCCACTCTACCAACTACTCGGACATTGCCCTGCGGCGGTTCGACATGCGCACAGGAGACGAAGACCGGAATTGCACGACGAACCCGATGGCGGCGGAGTGCATGACGATTCGAACCGAATCCTGGAGCACTACGTTCAACTCCACGACTACGGAGCTCGCGATGACGTCGCTCGCGATTGCCAATGGCGAGCGCTTTGGTCTCTTTCTCTACGAAGGGGTTTCCCAGGTCGAGAGCAAGAGCGTCTACGACTGGGAAACGCTCTTGTCCAACGTGCTGACTGCCCAGGTGCTGCTCCGTTGGATGGTCGCCATGTTCGCCCTGCAGCGTGGCTACTTGCTGCGCGTCACCAGCGGCTTGGGAACGATCGGGCTCAGCGCGCTGGCGAATTCGACCGTGTTCGCCATTTTCCCTGTGATGCTGATGCCTCGCATGAAGATGGTGCTGGTCGCGTTCTGGTCCGCCGGGTGCCACTTTGAAGGGCAGCAGCAGCCGTTCACCGAATCCTGGTTCCTCATCTACCCGGCGCTTGTCGAAGTGATGCTCTGCTACTACAGTCTGCTCAACTTGCTCGGTAAAGTGTATCGTCTCCGGATCTCCGACCATTTCTTTGGAAGCTCGCTGGCGCTTCTCTGTCTATTACACTGGTCGCGCGAGCTACTGGCACAATCCGGATGGCTCGAGTTCGATGGCCGCGTCAGCACTGCGTTCTACGCGGACGAGCTGCAGACGCTGACGCTCCTGCAGCTGTTCACCACGGGCATCGCGCTCCGGATCAACGGCAACGTGCGCAGCATCTTCTTCACCAAAGTCGCCATCCTCGCAATCAACCTCGTGCCGATCGTCGCCGGCGTCGTCCGGCGGCGAACGTGCGCTGCTGCTGCCGTACACACGAACGCTACAAAACTGAGCCAAGCGGAGCACGTTCTGGCAATCCGCATCGCCAACGCTGGCGGCCTTGGTCCCCAGCTCTGTTCACAAAGTCAGCAGCAGCAGCGAGCTGCCGTATCCCCGGTGATAGCGAACTCGGCGGTGAATCCCGTGTGCGCGCGGCTCAGTGAATATGAGCTGATCCGGCTCGGATACGTGGCCTACGGGGACGTCGCTCAGCGCAACGACGCCGCGCTCACGGTGTTGCTCACGTTCGACGACTGGCTGCTCGTGACGCAAATGGCACCGCTGAGAGCGCTCACAAGTCTGTGGAACCACCGAGTCCAAGTGGTTCACGTTCTACACAGTGGTGCTGGTCATATGCAGAAGAACGGCGACCGCGAGGCGACCATCGCAAGCGAACCCGAGATGTGGCGGCTGGACGACGTGCGGCTGCAGCGCATTCGGTGCTGGCACATGCACGCCCAGCCGATCGCATGAAGAGCTGCTCTAACTGTCCGGAAGAGTAACCAAAGGGTTACTCGACCAGGCGCGTTGCTCAAAGGAAGACGTTCGTCAGCCTTGGTCAGTCCACATATGCAGAAGAGGACAGTACACCATTTTTGACTCAAGTGATACAAATCGACAAATGAGTATTGGGTTTTGAATGAAGTGTTTCGTGCATAAAAGGGCGGTCGTTTTTGAGACTTTATAGTGATGTGGTTCATACAACTCATGTTCATGACCTTTCTTTCACACCAAACAAAAACACTCCCCATAGTCAGACGCGGGGGGGACCTTCCCTCCACCTTCAACTTACCTCGTGAAATCGATAACTGTCAAAAATATGTGTTTTGAGAGGAAGTAAACACTTCATTTGTCGATTCGTATCACTTGAGTCAAAAATGGCGTACTGTGAGCAGCTTGGATCTGATTGAAGCTGATCCACAGAAGTAAATCAAGCGATGACGACAAAGGACAAAAAAGCCCGACGACCGAGCGATCTGCAATCCGCCCGCTTGTTTTTACTGTATTTACTGTATGACGTTACTGCGATATAGAAACGACGAGAAATGAGGATAACGCAATTGCTCATTGAGCAACTGCACATCCACTCCCCCTCTCTCGGGTAGCTCCAGAACTTTAGGCAGATAGATAGATGAATACACAGGACCGACTTACCTTGGAACCCCCGTTCAGTTGTTCACACCACACCATGAGGATTTCTCGAATCTCGATGGCAGTAACACGCTGTTTGTCACACGCCAGTCTGCGTATTTGGACGCAATGCGGCGGGCCACCGGCGAAGCGAAAAACAATATATCACAGAAGCGTATGACAACCGCCAACCGTCCAGTGAGCAGAGCTAGCGATCCGGAAAGAAAGAGAAAGATGTTCCAAGTCGTGACCAGCTCACCGTTGAGACCATTGGACCTGCGAGAAGAACCGTGGAAGATCCGAGCGAAGAGTACTATAGTGACGACAAGGCCACAAAATAACGATCAAACGATTGGATCCGCTTACAGTAGAAGTTTGTAACCGCAAGACCTGAGTTTAAATTTAAACTGCTCTTCTACCATGACAGCGCATCTCATTGCACTGCAACCACAACACATACATGCCTCTCTCTCTCTCTCTCCTCTTCAACGATAGCCTCTTGAGCATTAGGACGCACTCACTGGACTCTTCCTGAAGTCACAAGGATATAGGCCCAGCCCCACAAAGACAAAGGGTGAAATGAACAGGCTGTTTAGTTCATCCTTGTCTATGCTCTCTTACGAGTCCCTTGGCAAGTGTCAGGCAACTCTGGATTGCACCAGAGAAGGACCGGTGGTGCGAGAAGATCAGCGGCATGCACAGACGTACAGACAGTAGATTGCTGTTTGTGTGCTGGGTTGAAGTGCATACTGAATAATGGTGGTGGTTGTGACCAGCGGGTGTATTATTTGTTGGTTTGGTCCAGAGGAAAGAAAGAGCTTATGACGGAATGCAAAGGAGAGCAGGCCACTTCGTGAAGTGGCTTGAAGCGTTCTGAAGTGCTCATATTCGAAAACGTGTAGTGTATGTAGCCCTTTCATCAGTGGCAACTCTTGTAAAGTGCTTCACTTGATAGAAGCAAGAGCGATACAAAATATTCTCCAAGCTCTTCTCACATTGTTCTGTGTTGCTTGCCCAGTTGTTGAAGGAAGATCCTCAACAAAAGCGCACAAATATGGGTACAGTTCAGGACAATACAGATGTTTGTTTTCCCTTGGTCTCGTGGACCGCAGGGATCGAAGGTTAAATAATTACGTACGTGTTGTCTGGCGCTCCACTACTGCCTGACCAGTTTTAACTTGTTCCTTCCAAATTGTTCCAGGTCACACAAACACACTCCCACACATTCATTAGGCACTGGTGTCCCTAGGTCTATGTCTGTGCACTCAGATGAACGTTGCTACCCTGGGCGAGCGCATGAAACACCAGGCTCGCCCGCTTCCCGTTGGCTTCTTATTTCTGATACACGCAGTCATCGCCAGCGTATCCGATATCCCATGATGAAAAGTAAATCGCGAAGCTCAGACCATCGAGAAAACGGAGAGACCACGGATGGTCCGAAGACATCTCGGAAGTGAAATGGTGCTTTGATCGGATCAGCGACCAGCAGCAATCGATTCATCAAAGTACCTGGACCTTGCTTTGCGGTGCAGCAGGAGTACTGTAACTCATCATGCGCACATGATACGAAGACTTGGAAGTGCACTGTCACGATGACGGAGCACATCGAATGTGATATAATCACTATATGTAACTCCGACAAAAGGGTGTCCACGGTTGAGAAGCGATCTTGACGAACGCGGTGGCATCTTATTCGCTAGATGAGTGCCATGTGACCACACTGCGACGCGGTTACTACTAATATTTGCCTATCAACAGCAACTCGCGGACATTAAGCTCAGCTCACTGATGAATTCGAGCTGCCTCATCAATTTCCTTAGAAATGGTGCTCCCTTGATTTTTGGATGAAGGAGGATGATGCGTTGATGATGATGATGAAAGTGAGGTATATTTAGGTACGTTACCGACCTACAATATCCAGGCATCAGCTATGCTGCAAGGCTCACTCTGTCATGTGCATCCGTAGTGAAGTGAGGCGTGCGCTTGACGAGTCGAGACGCGTGACGATGAGCGAGGTCGTCGGCCAGCTTCAGAAATGTGGCTCGAAGATGATGCGTTGGTCGTGTTCTGAACGGCTGCTCGGCGACACTTAATGGGCAGCAACAAACGTTCACGGAATCCTGGCTCCTGATCCATCCGTGATTTTCGAAGTGATGCAGTGTTACAACAGTGTGCTGAACTCAACTTCGTCATGGTCTTGCTGGTGCTTCGCTGTCTGTTGCCACCCGATGGCTGAGTTATCTCTGCATTTTACGCTAGGAGCTGACGCCTGTGTAGTCGTTCGCCAACGGCGTCATGCCCCAGATGAGCGACAACACACGAAGGTTACTACGTAGTACTCTTCACCAAAGTCGCCATCGTCGCTTTTAATTAACGCTCTGCCAGTCATCTTAAAAAACAAAAGTGATCGTCTCGTGAAGTCCAACATGTGAGAGAATTGAACACGCCCTCGCGATTTGCGTTTGCAAATACTGGGAAGTTTTCGACATCACCACGGTTTACGAAGTCATCACCAACACATAGTACATATCCCCCCTCTACGACTGCAGTCTTGGTTACGGACACCCAAGATACGGAACCAAAACGCTCTTCTCAACTAGTACGAGCTGGTGATTATAGATGCCACTCACTGCAATCGAGCCAAAGTGGTTCGAGCGCGCGTTGTTGATAATTTTGCTGCTGACCTCCAATACTGACGGTACTTTCATACTCAGCTGATCACATCAAGCGCTACAGTCATGATGAGATGGGACTAATGATGAACCGTAAAGAGCGATGGCAACAAGGATAAGACTGGATCCGCTCATTCGCTTGATTGGTTGTAACGACGAGATTTTTCTTCCAACGACAACGCAGTATTCATTGCACGCACTTTTGGCATTGGGACTTTACAACAGTCTGTTGAATTGACTGGGTTTGTCTACGCCTTTTATGTCTGGCGTTCTGATTGTACCAGAAAAAAAGGGTGGAAAACTACACACTGTGAAGAGCACACAGAGTGAATGCTACCCATGTTAGCAGACGCGGCTCGTGACGAATGCCGGCAAATCACTTGAGCATTCCGTTGTACGTGTGTACACTTCTTTGAAATGAGCTGTAGCCCTTCCTTCAGTGCACCTCTGTAGACACGGTGGGACTTAAGAGATTTGCAGGCTCGTCTTCCAGCACCTGCACCTGCACCTGTTGTTGTCTTCTTGCATTGTTCCCCATACAGGTTGCGTAATTGGAAGGATCCGCAAGAACCAAGAGTTGCGAACAAAAAAAAATGAACTGGGTACACTTTAGGGACGAAGACAGGGTTCGTCCTCCCACTTTTACATACAGTTGGCTGGCCCTGCGAAATTGGGCGGAAATAGTTTGCGACCTGGCGTTTCCTCTCGAAGTATCTGTGTCCCCACACCCAATTGTTCCAGACCACACACTTCCTATAAGAAGCGCAAGGGCACCCTGACTGTGGGCTCAAAGGATCGAGGAACGTTGCTGCCTGCTGCTGCGCTTACAGTATCGCGATCGAACCCCACAGGAGCACCTGACGTAAGCAAGAAAGAGACCGCGCCAGATTCTAATCTAGGCGAAGTTTTCCATCAATACTTCAGACTCCAGCGTTTTCCCCTCCGGCTCCTTCATTTTGTTAGTAAGGAAGCAAAAGTAGAGAGAGAAATGCCCTTAGGGCTAAGACCAGGTAAGTTACATGCGAAATGACGAAAGCGGAGACTACTCTTTAACGCCGTTTTTGCAGTCCAGTGGCAGCCTCTCACATTAATGGAATGAAAATGGAAAAACTTGAAAAAGATAGGTCTGCGCGCTGAGTGAGCGTAATGCCACATTTATACAAAAAGAAGCTGTGCAATCCAGGCCACAGCAGGTTGAACCCATTTTCCCTGCCGCCTTTATTCACAAATCAGTTTTCAAAGGCTGGGTATAGCAGCATGGTTATTTGATAGTGCTATGTTTACCATTGCATTTTATTAAGGAAATAAATTTATAGAGGCAAGGTGATGGCTTGTCTGCTATGAAAGCGAAAGACGAAAAAAGACGAAACTTTTGCCACCAACTCCCAAAAATCGCCCTTTTTCTGAGACTCACATAACTGCCACTTCTACGGTATTTGACGATCACGCTGTACCGTACATGTAAATTTCATTTTTCAGCGAAATCCTGTGAAAAGTCTCCTCTGATTGGTCAATTGCGACTTACGAGCATCTCTTGAACCAATGAAAAAATCTCAGGAGGTCGCAAAGGAAGAAAAGCTGTCGTCCACCCTTGTTTCAAGATCCCTCCCTCCCTCCCATTTCCCCCTTTCCCCCTCGCTTCACAGTCTTCTTCCGCTTCGCTGTCGTCATCTTGCCTCCACCAAGAGAGATCATCATCGGCCCTTCACTCTCGTCATTTGCAAATCCGCCTTCGACTGCTCAAGAGCCTTCACGTTCAACCCACCCACTCAAATAGAAATGGCATCACCAAGTACCAGCAGCCACACCACTAACACACCAGCTACACCCATGCCGATGACCGATGACGCCGTGTACTTGGGCAAGCAACGCTACGCGGTGCGCGAGAAAGTGAGCGACACGCTCTACGGCGGCGTCTGGCTCTGCGAGGACACGCGCAACAACGACGAAGTGGTCGCGATCAAGCAAGTGGTGCTGCACAAGGCGCAGCACGCGCTGCGCACGATCTCGAGCCACATCGACAACCCGTGGGTTGAGCGTCGCATCATGGCCCACTTGACGCAGCTCGGCCACCACGACAACATCCTGCACTTCCGCCACGAGTTTATCGAGCACGGCGCGTGGTATGTCGTCATGGACTACTGCGATGGCGGCGACTTGCTGAATGTGATGCAAAGCACCCCGGACAACCGCCTCGCGCAGAACCAAGTCATGCCGCTGTTTGCTGAGATCGTACAGGGTGTGCGCTTCCTGCACGCGAACGGCATCGCGCACCGCGACCTGTCGCTTGAGAACGTGCTGCTGCAGGGCGACACCCCCAAGCTCTGCGACTTTGGACTAAGCACCGAGATAAACAAGTTCTGCACCGACCGAGTGGGCAAGGCGTACTACATGGCGCCGGAGGTCATTGCGCAGGAAGAGTACGACCCCGCAGCTGCCGACATGTGGTCGCTCGGCATCATGCTCTTCATCATGCTCACTGGATCTCCGCTCACGCCGAGCGCTTCCGAGCACGAGAAAGCGTTCCAAGCGCTCAAGAAGTTTGGCGTGCGCATGATCCTGCGGGTATGGGAAATGGAGTCCGACATCTCGTCAGAGGTGATCGACCTCCTGCACGGACTGCTGCAAGTGAACCCTGCAAAGAGATACACGATCGAGGATGTCGCGCTGCACCCTGCGCTCCACTTTGGCTTTTGAGTGTGTGCGTTCGAGATAGATAGATAGGTATTTTTTTGCGTAGTGGAGACAATCAGTGCATAAAGTAGCGGCGAACGTAGACGCCGCAAGCGACCAGCGCGAATATCACAAGAGAATTTGTAAACAAATAATCATAGAGAAATGAAAGCTTGTGCGAATTGAAGCCAGGGAGATGCAAGCCTTGCATCACCACCACCACCACCACCACCACCACCAATTTCTTAGTCGCATTTCCATTTTGAAGTAGCATAGAGAGAAATGGAGTAGCTGTCAAGAAGTTAGTTAAATCCACGGCGTGATACCAAAATGTTCAAGCAGTTTGCGACTTGTCACAGCGCAAAGAGGCAGTCTCCGCGATCTTTTGGCCAGCCACCCCTTTTTTTTTAACAAGAAAAGCGAACAATTGGTTTGATAACGTCAAACGAAGGAGAATAATAGGCGGAGCCTTCTTGCTGGGTAGAGGCGGCAGGCACAAAGGAGGCAGACAGCCCACAAACTTTCGTGACGCTTTGCATGTGCAAAATGTCTGTCCACGCATAACCATACTCCAGCTGGTCTGCTGATGTACCTCTGCAGGAACAATACATACATAAATGCATTTTGATCACCTCACCTGCGTGTGCAACAAATCGAGCAACACGATTTGCACTCACTCACACGAAAGTAACAAAGATGGTCTTGAACTGATACGTTCATCGTCCTCGTAATCGCGACGTTGGACCTCCTCTTGAACAAGTTGGATTTTTGCTTGGCCCTGGGCCATGAACAAGCAAAACCTTCTTACATGAGAAGCAACAAGTCAAGGATCGTTCTGCAGCCTTTTCTTCTTGAGTGAGTAGGTGGGTGTGTAGGCGAGAGAGCCATGGTTGACCGGCCACCCATAGGTGGTCAGCGCCTAGGGCCAAACGACACACGCGAAATACTTTTGCACCCATTCGCCCCACACGCCGCAAATACGCAAAATCAGGCAAGCGAACTACAAAAAGCCCCAAAATGACATCTTTTTTGCGAAACGGCAACTGAACCCTGCGCATGTGTGGCCAATCGTTGACGGCCACGTCCCTTCATGCAGAGATCCAGTTTGAGGTTGGCGCTCCGGCCGTTACACAAAATGATCGTTCCGGAGGGTAGGCAGTGTCGCATATTGTGATGCCAAGCGTGTGCTTGGCTACTGCCCAGGCCAACAACCACATTCGCAATCGTTCGAGTCGACGCGCGGCTCACAAGAACCTGCCATTGCGCTGCTGCCATGTACGAGGCGTGAATGGATTGCCTGCGCCACACATGTCTTTACATGTATGCACGAAGGTTCACACCACCTTGTCTACATGACTGGCTGTTGTGTTGCTAAATAGCGACGTCAACGCTTCGTTTCGATATTAGCTTTGTGTGCTCTACACGATATCAATTTCTTGATACCTTCAGTAACGTTACGAAACGCATGAGCTTGTGTTTAAAGAGGGAACACGCACAAACCTATCCGCCATAACTGGTAGCACGTCATCTGCATTTCTGGTCTGCTGTTGCGGATGGGACGGACAAACTTGCCTGCTGGCACAAGTTTGCAGCAGCTTTCGGGAAATAGCAAGTCGCGAACAATGGTCTCGGCACATGCGCGTCTCCCTATCCCATTCTAGTTTGATCTTGCTCTTTGTGGGCTTGTTTTGTAATGCAAGTTGTTTCCATCCTTAAGCTTGCACATCAGCAGCAGCAACCGGATCTCATGACAGTAATCATATCTGCTTCATCACCATGCACTCTATGCGGCGAGGTTATCGGTACTTGCACCTTGATGATATGCGACTCTTCGAGGCATGGCACCTCATCAGTAGAATACCGCCAGTGGGCTTTGCTTGGAGCAGGGGGCTACACAAAGCGCATTGGCATTCAAGCGTACAGTACTTCTGTAATATCCAACCTAGTTACGCCCGAAGTACACTGCTGGCACGCATCCGTCACGCACTTGCCACGCGCACGATCCGCTCAACTCCCTGCTGGCATGCCTTCTGATCGACCTCCACGTGCGATTGGCCGGAGCCACGCGAAGGCACAAGTTTGCTTTGACGCAGGACTTCATTCCCAGTGCATTTGTGTTCCTCTCTATGTGCCTCTGTTACTACAAAGGCGTGCATGTTTTGATCTTTAACGAGTTCAATCCAATTCATTCTCCAATTCTCCGTGTTCTGCATCTTTCATCTTTCTCCTCCGTGCTCCAGTATTGCAACTTCCGACGGGAATCCTGAACCACAACGCTGTATTCTAATACCTAGGAAACGATTGAAAGGCGACGTTAACGATCACAAAGGCATATATTGGAGGTGGACGACCATAATAGCACACACTTGAGCCAGGAGCTCCATCGAGTTTCATTGGAGGGATGTCGTTGAGTGGTGTCAGCTCCCGCAGACCTCTAAAACGTCACTTTACCACCGCAAGCGCTTAGAGAAAACCGCCACACATCGAGTAAACGTTTTCAGTGAAAAACTGAATTGTTACCTTTCGCCATGGAAGAAGAACATTCGCAACTTCTTCAGCGAAATCAGTGTTGTGTGCATATCAGCGCAAGCAAACTCGATAGACACAACGGTAGATATTACAGTTTGATTTGTTATTTCGAGTACATAGTGTAATTAGCAAGATAGATAGCAAAAATACTGACAATCAAGAAGGGCGTACCTTTAATTTCAGATGGGTGGATGCGGTGAAGAGGCAGCATGCCGCCATGGGGGGGGCAAAAGCACCTAACTTGTTATGTTGGGTGGGACTCTCTCATCTGCCA
>JALBZB010001045.1:0-13882 GCA_038050625.1 Pythium sp. MPC-2022a
CGTAATTACATCTGGAAAAAATTATCTGCCTGAGTCTCGAGCGTAAAAAGCGAAGCGGTCTTATATTCCCTGCCACCACTGTATCAGACGAATTGGGAAACGCAATTACTTTTGTAAAAGCTCCAATTTTTGGGTCTCAATCGTAAAAATTTAGGTGGTCTTATAAATCCTGCCAGCACTGTAAGTAAAAATGTCATGAATACAATATAATATTCATGAAATTTATTTTTTCTAAGATAAAATTTGGTTTAATCAAATTATTCCACGAGATTGAACGACCTTCAGACCATTTGCCAAGAGCAATGTCAACGAAGCAGATGATCAGAGCTCTTGGCAAATGCTCAATCGGAAATGGAAACGAGCGACAAACAAAGCACACACACAAGCGAGCTGCATGTACTTTTTGTGTGGTTGTATTTAGCATGACATCAATGAATAAAAACGTGTGGTGTATCGAGGATAAACTCTACGATGGCAAAAACATTGCGAGGGTGTGGTGTTCGCTCGTATCGCTTTTTCTACAATTCGTCCTTCTCGTCCGCTTCAACGGCAGCCTCTTCCTCCTTCTTCTCCTCAGCGTCTTCCTTCTTCTCTTCCTCCTCGTCAGCGGCGTCTTCCTTCTCCTCGGCCTTCTTGGCGGCTTCCTCCTCTTCCTTCTTCTTCGCCTCTTCCTCTGCCTTCTTCTTCTCGGCGTCTTCCTCCGCCTTCTTCTTCTCCTTCGACGCCTTGATCTTCTCGAGCACCGACTCTTCGTGCTTCTTGAACTCGTCCGCGTCATCGGTCACGATGATATCGTCGAACAAGGTGCCGCTCTTCACCTGCCACAGCTCAAAGCCGATGGCGCCAACGTCCTTCGCGATGTTGTAGAACGAGTCGTCTTCGAAGTAGTCTGGGTTGTCGATCACAGGGTGCACCCACTCGCCCTTGTAGTCCGGGTTGTTGATCAGCTTCGGCTGCCACTCGCCCTTGTACTCTGGGTTCTCAATCGTGGCTGGTTCCCACTCGCCATCGTCTTCCTCGTCCCAGTCCTCTGGCTTCTCAGCCTCCGGGTCTGGGATCGTCTTTGGGATGTCGTCCCAGCCGGCAGGCTTCTTGTCCTCTGGGTCGGCCATCATCTTGTCGTCCACCCAGTCCGCAGGCTTGGACTGGTTTGGGTCCTTGATCTGCTTCTCTGGCTGGAACGGCCAGTTCTCAGCGAGGTTGCCAGACTTGACGCTCTCGCCGTCGATCAACACGTCGTACGTGTTGTCCTTCTTCAGCACGAATGAGTACAAGTGCGCGTCTGAGTCGGACTCGGTGCGGATCTCTGAGTTGTGGTCCATGTTAACGGCGTCCTTGCCCGGGCGAGCGTAGTTGAGGATCGCGTGGGTCTTGCGCGTGCTGCCGCAAATGTCCGGGCCGAACATGACCGAGTAGGCCGAGTCACCACCAAACTTGGTCTGGTCCAAGTCCTTTGGCAGTAGCTTGATGTACGCGCCGCCGCAGTCGAGCTTCTGCTCGTGCTGCACGAGGTACGACAGGTACAGGTCCTTGTCCTTGTTGTTGAGCGGCTTGTCGAACTTGGCTGAGACCGCGTAGAAGCGCGCGTCTTCGCTCGTCTTGATCGCCTTGTCGGCCTTGTCCGCAAAGTACTTGCCACTCACGTGCGCGAACTTGCCCACTTCCGACGACGGCTTCCAGTCCGAGGCGACCCAGCGCGAGTCCCACGCGGCGTCGTTGAAGTTCTCCTGGAAGTACACTTCCGCGTTCGAGACGGCCACGGCGGCCGAGGCCAGCGCGAGCACCAACTTGGTCATCATCTTTCCTTGTTTGCTTGTTGTGAGAGTCTGTGTGTCTGTTGCTGCAGATTCGAGAATGGCGAGCTCAGGCAAATGCAAATGCGGGATCCAGGTAGGATTTTGCTCAAGCAGCCACGTGGATGATTTTTGATCAGCAGCGCACGGCAACATTTGGATCGATTGACACGCGGCTTCAAATAGCGTGGCCCACGCTATCAAGTTCATCAGTGCCACGTGGAAGTTAAATGATAATTTTACAAGTGTAGACTTGATAAGCAGCCATAACTACAAAAATAGAAGCACTATTTGCCAAAAATTGGGTTGAAGCAGATGTGAATCAAAATTCTAGAAAACTGCGTGGTCCACATAGCAATGACGCTTGTCGAAAGCTTAGACTCCAAACGTCGCGATCGAACGGTGCAAATGCAGCCAAGAGAGTAAATGCTGCAGCTACCATTGCCAACTCCAGTACGTTCTCCATGAAGTCGACGCCGCCCGATTGCTGGCACGTTAGCGACAGTGAGTCTCGTGAGAGTGCACTGAACGCACGCAGCCTATTGTCTTGGCTGATGCTCATCAAATGACGCCCAACCTAGCGCTCCAAGTCACCAAATGAACCAGCAGCAGCAAAAACAGTCGAGAGCCGCGGTGGGGAGTTTGCTGCTGCTTCCTGCAGTGCTCGGTGGAGTCAGTGCTGGCAGCGACTCTCGATCCCAACGGAAGACATCGCGATCAAAATGGAGAAAACGATCGTGAGACACCCAAGTGCTCCTCTTTGAGCAGGACTAGCGAGAGAATTGACTCCGCACGTGATGAACGCAGCCTCGACCAAGATCCAGCTTAACGTACTCAAATGGCTGTACTTGAAGAAGCTCTCGGTCAGTAACATACCCAATACAATGGGCTGCGCAGCAGAAGAAGGGTACGCTGACCTTGCTTAGTGGCTTCTTGATTTGAGCATGAGTGATGGCGAAAACCATCCACGTCAAAAGATCAAAGTGCTCCCTTTGAACATTGCACGCGCTGCACAATGCAGGGCAGGTCAGCAAAACCCGGCAAACGGGCATTTTGATGGCGTCCAGCATCTTCAGTGATGTCATTACCAAGAATGCACCGCGAGCGTGATGGAAGTTGCTGGAAAAGGAGTCCCTGTTCATCGTGAAATGGCATTTTGACCGCTGATGGAAAGAGCGCTCGAGTGAAACGATGATCAGAGCTGCTGGGAGCAGATAGCCTGAAATCTTCCAGTCGCTCCACACGCGTGCACGCGCTGCGCGTTTGCCGCGATGAACTGCGCTGCTGCGAACGCCGTCTCCACATTGTCGACTGGCTTCGTGAGAATCGTCCTGAGGGCTGTGCACCTCGCGTCATGAACTCTGCGTCTAGCAGTCAGTGGCCAGTGGCTGAACAAGATCCACTTTGGAGGCTGCACAGCGAGCACGATGGACGGAATGGCAATCCACAATCTTTTGCGCTTGGTCGAGTGGCTACCCTACAGCACTGGAACGCTGCATGATCGAAGCAATGGCGAAAGTCGGCTCGTTCAAGATCGGTTCGAAGGTTGTACGATAAAGAATCTCATACTCCTGTGTGTAAACCACGACGAGTGCTGCATTGGGATGCATCCTGGATCGCAGCGCACAATAAACGAGTTTGTTGGGCTGCGTTGAATCCCTCGAGCCGTCAAACCACCACCGACAGCGTTAGCAGCACCAGTGCAAGTGTAACCTTTGTCTTCGGGAGAGCTGAAGGAGATTCAAAGCCGCGCCAAAATCGCGCCCAGCGCCGCCACCAATGCATGAAAGTTTACAATCTTTGCACCATGTGAGGTGTGTTTGAATGTGCTGATTTACCAAATCCCTTATTTTTGCTGTTGTTGTCATCGTTCACAGCCACTTATGTCGATCGCCAAGCAAGATCTGTTGCACTCACGAGTTTCTGCGGTCACGGCGACAATTCATATACGCCAATGATCGCAGCGCCGAATGAAAAGAGATCGTGGCCACATAGTGCTGCACGTGCAAGCAGTCAGACGATGGCTCACTTGCGATCAAGGACTTTCCGCTCAGACGTCGGTCTGCTACTGGCATGGACCTCCAGAAACGGGTAAGACAAGCTTGATCAAGCTAAGGTCGTTACGCAGCCACCTCGCGACAGTCTTTCTCAACAGATACGACACATGAAAAAACTTGTTGCCGTGCACGTGCACACTAAATTCTCTGTTTATTCATTCATTCATGGATCTCAGCTCTAATAATTGAGCTGCTCAGGTAAAAATGTAATCATGGGCGTGACTTCAACTGGGTCATCAGCAACCCTGTCAAAAATGATCCTTGCAGAAATCCACCCTGTCATTTCCGATATTTCTTCAAGCTCACAAACAAACACACGAAAAAGCAAAAAGCGCAAGCTTACGACACCTGGGAGGAAGTGAGTGCGGCGCGACAATGGGGAGCTCGAGCGCGTGTGAGCAGTGCGGCAAAAAGTTCAAGGTGTTCGCGAAGCGCAAGAAATGCATGCACTGTATGACCACCGTGTGCAAGTACTGCTACGCGCCGCACGTGGCCACCAAGCACCCGAGCGCTGCGGTGCGCATGACCACGCCGCCGTCGCGCAGCAGCCTCTCGCGGCGCGACCGTCAGCAGAACGCGACGATCGGCACTCCCTACGAGCTCACCGGCCGCAGTAGTGATTACTCTTCGTCCGTCATGTTTGACGACGAAGACGTGCACTTCCTCTCGCCGGCCAATGCTAGCGGCAGTCGCTTGGGGATGGAGTACGACGAAGACTCGCTCCTCGACGGCATCGACCACGTGGATATCATGAGCGCGGGCGAAGATGACGATGAAGACGACGACGACGAGGAAGAGGACGATGAAGAGGGAGAAGGAGAGGAGGAAGATGAAGAAGACGACGAAGCCGAAGCGTATATCGGCGAGGACAGACACCTCGACGATCCAGAACAGCATCGCGCTGCGACGAGGCGGTTCCAGAAGCGTCGCATGTCCATTGAAGAAGAGCATTATCAGTACGCGGAGTTCATACAGATCCAAGACGCCGTGGCGACGTGGGCGAGAAAAGAGCGGGACGCGACGCGCAAGCTGCGCATCGCAGAGCGGGATTCCTGCTACTCGATGACGCCGATCCCGAACGTGCGTTCGACGCGCGAGTACCAAGAGCGCGAGCTTTTTGTGGTCAGCTATGCGGTCGCGATGACGGTGCTCGTGTGGGTTGTGTATGCAGCCGGGAGCTTTGTGTACATCCGAGCGCGCGGCGAGGTCGTGTCCACACTTCCGTTTGTGGTGTGAGAGGCACGAATGAATGTGGAGAAGAGGAGAGAGAGACCCAGACGCTCAGCGAACGACGACCCACAAATTCACACGAAGCGAACATTTTGTTGAGAAAGGATACACACACATCGAGAAAAGGAAGAAGCTGATTCGGATCACGCTCAGCCCCACATGTACACTAAACTATCGAAAATAAAAATACATAGTGCATCACGCCCTCGTGTAATGTCAAGATCCACCGCGAGAGCTTCACGTACCGGAATACTGTGCTGTACTGAAATAAACACAACATTTCCTTCAAACGCAGCGCATCTCGTTTAACATCCACCCTCCTCATAATGCCCAAGCGGTCACCGACGAAGCGTCCGCTCTCGCACACAGGGGCACGAGCGCATCAACATGCCATCAGCCTCGTTGCACTGTTTACATTTTACTGGACGGCAGCATTTGAAAAACCGGCTCCATCTGCACTCAACAGATAGACGAAGAATAAGTTCACATGCATCCCACGTGAGTGAGCGAGCGATGGCTCGATGCCTCAGCATCTGCAAACGTGTCTTGGCTTTCGACTTTTGCTCTCTGTAGTCGCAGAGAGAAAGAGAAAAGACACGTGATGTCGTGTTGTATGTGTACATACATCAGGCGCGAGTGTGCACGTAGATCACGGTCATGTTTATAAGGTACCAGTAAGAAGACTTCCGAGCACAGGAGTATGGAGAGAGCAACGCGCGGTCGGCACAATGGTCATGCCAGTTTGCCATGATGACATGATGGCTGGATAGGTTTTCCGCATGTGCCAGTTGCGACTGCAACCTGAGTCTGTTTTGAGTCAAGAACTGCGTTGTGAACCTGAGTCTGAGTCTGGTGTATTTGTTTATGCTTTGTGTGCGTTTTGAACGCACAAACAGCCAGGTTTGGGGAAGATTCTCCAGTTTGGCTGGGATTTTCTATATCAATTCCTGCTCTGCCCACTGTTTCAAAACAAGGTAAAAATGGTGCTTCAATCTTTTTCAGCAGTTCCCCTTCCCTTTCACAAAAAAAGTAGCTCTTTTTGACGTTTGACTGTGAAAGGCAGCTCGACTTTACAAAAGAGGGTGTAATTTGGTCACACGCGCATCTTCTTTTTCCCACCCTGCCCTACCCCCAGCTGCTGCTTGCTGGCCCAGAACTCCAGAAAACTGGAACTCGCTCAGGACATCCGTCCTCTATAACCCTTCAATCTTTATATATCAATATATTTTGCAAAATAAACAGTACCATGTCATGTTATAGTTTCATTTATATTGTTTTATAAAGTGAAAATAATATAAAGAGGTTACTAGTCCCTCATTGTTGTGGGGGGAAGGGATCAGCAAGGGTTCCGATTGCTTGACACCAGTTCTTGATTGTGGTTGGGGTGGAGTTGACGGGATTTTCGCGCCTCCTCTCTGTTGTTGCTGTTGCTGTGTGCGAGAAAAGAAGAGAGCGCTTTTCAGTAGAAACGAGAGACGAGAGGACTCGCACACCAGACAAGAAGGCACGACAGGCGGACAGCAAAATAAAACAAAACACAAGAACAGACACGCAGAAGAGCGAAGCAGCGCGTAGACCATTTCCTCATCATACAAGCAGCAAAGCCAGAAAGCGACAGACTGAAGTAGCGCGAAGATGGAGAACACGTACGGCATGGACATGCTTAACAGCACCGGTGGCGGTGGCGGTGGCGGTGGCGGTGGTGCGAGAGGCGTCCCCTCGTCGCAGGGCTACCCAGTTTCACGAGCACAGCTGAATGCAATGGGAGGGTACTCGCCGTCGTATAACCAGCAACTCCAGCAACAGCAACAGCTTCAGCAGCAATACCAGCAGCAACACTATTACTATCAGCAGCAGCAACAGCAGCAGTACTACCATCAAGCGCAGATGAGCTCCTCGCCCGAGTATAGCGCGCTGCGTGGGGGCTCGCCGGTGTCTCAAGACGGCGACAGCGCGAACTCGCCGCCGCAGTGCAGGAGCAGCCCCGGGGGGTGGAGTAGTGAGACGGACAGCTCTGGTTACTCATCGCCACCAAGCGACACGGGCGGTCCACATGGTAGCAACGAGTGGGACCTACTGTCGGACATGCTCATTGAAGACGCGCTGGCCTCGGCCCCCGTGCCAGGAGTGTCTGGCAATTTTCAACAGGGATTTACCAAGCAGCTTCCACAACCATTTTCGTACCCGGTGCAGATGCAGTCAAGTCAGCAGCAAATGAGCAACCAGCGACAACAGCAGCAAGCCGTGATGGCTAGCGCGACGTTTCTTCCTGTGATGCCTGTTGGAGCGAGCACTGGCAGTGGACCACGGCCTCAATCATCTACTGTTGCACCGCACCCAATCCCAAAGAGCGTCAAGCCATCACCAGCACCAATGACAGTTCCGTCGAGTCCTCCTGATCCTGTCTCGTCATTCTCTTCATCGCCATCTTTTGCCTCTCAAATGGCTCTGACAGCCAACATCTCGCCGGCACAGCGCGCGCGCTCAAACACAAAGAAGACAGCAGCAGGAGGAGTAACAACAGCTACGGCGGCAGCGGTGCCTGTGAAAGTGGAGCCCGTGTCCACTGAAGAGCAGAAGAAGCTGCGACGCCGCACCCAGATCGCGTCCAGTGTCCAGCGTCACCGTGAAAAGAAGAAGGTTTGTCCTTTTTGCACTGGGTCTTTTTTAGTGAACTGAGCTTAGTGGTGGCTGACTAACCATTTCTATGTCCATTCTTCTTGGTGAAATTATTCATAGACCCTTGTGTCATCGCTCAAACAAGATCTGTCGTCGCTCACGAGTCAGCTGGAGTTCCTGCGGTCGCAGCGCAAATTCATGCATGCCAACGACCGCATGGTGGAGTGGGAAGAGATCGCGATCACGCAGCGCCGCAAGCGTAAGCAGTCGGAGGAAGTGAACGAGCGCATGAAGAAAGCGCTGTTCCAGCAGACGTCGTTCCTGTTTGGCATGCGCGCGATGATGAACGACCTCCCAGCGCCGCGCGAGCTGGAATTCCATGACTGGATCCACTCGTACACGGTTCTCTCGGGACGAGACTCAGCAGGGCGACGTCGAGAGTACACGTCGTACTTTTCCGAGAGCAAGATGGACCTCGCGGCAAAGATCGTGCTGCGCGAGACCGACGGGCCGATGGCTTGCCTCGATCGCAGTCATCCATACTATGCGAACGTGCGCCTGCTCCACGACGGCACGCGGGCATTCGCGGATGAAGAAACCGTGTTCGTGAAGCACGAGCTCCAGCAGGATTGCTACGATGTGGGCAACGGCCAGGTGATGAAGAAGTACACGTCGATTTTCCTGTTTGAAGACAATGGCGATATCAGCTTTGACACGTTCCACCAGGTGGCGTGGGAGTGCACGAAGCAGGTGGGCGTGTTCTGGCCAGGTGCGGGCTACAAGTCGAAGGCCCTGGATGTCGTTGAGGTGAACGGCAACTCGCGTGTGTACTTCACGGACTTGTCTGCGTCCATGGAGATCCTTGACGACGTGAAAGACGCAGATCAGAACGTCATGGTGGAATCACGCATGCTCTGTCGCGAGCAGAAGTTCGAGAACGAGAGTATCATTTTGTGGGACTACGTGGACCGAGACGATCTGTACCCGCTGCCACTGGGTGAAGAAGCGTTGCGCAAGAAGACGATCACACGAAAGTCCTGTGGTGCTGTGGTTGTACGAAAAGAGCCCGACGGTCTCGTCTCGATCCGGTCGACGTCCATCAAGATCTTTGACACGACGCTCCCTCCATCGGCAGAGGCTTCCAAATCCCCTCGCCAAGCGGAAGACACGGAGACGATCGCGTCGATGAACCGCCGACTCGGGCTGCAGGCGACCGAGGCCGAGCGAGGCCAGCAAAAGTGCATCCGATACGTCTACAACGCGATCCAGGACACTTTTGCAGCGGCGGCAGCGGCGTCACTGAGTCAGTGAGTATCCGATCGACTTGAAATCCAAGAACTCAATCAGGCAAACATTATTGTAAGGTTTTAGAGTGTAAATGCAACGTGTAGGGTGGATGGGTGCCCTGCAGCTGCAGGAAACTGTCAACAGTTTGTCACCGTATAATTAATGAGAAACAGATTTGTGTCCGAGTTTGGTGCCCACTTGTCTCCTGATTTCTCCATTTTGACTCGGGCAGTCCTGGCAGTGGCATGGCACTTTCAAATTTCACCACCACATCTCATCTTCCAAACTTCTAGAATTTGAGTAGTAACACAAATAATCATCACAGCGAAGCTCGCAGGGAAGAGGATTGATGAATGGACGCGAGAGCCAAATGCCATGGAAATATGTTTTTGATTTTGTTTTATTGATTTCTGTTATCCTCTATCAACGTCAGGAGCAGGCGGTGGTGGTGAGTGAGAGCGAACGAGTGAGAAGAAGCCACGCAGTGCGAACGACTGCAGTCAGTTAACCACCACTCAAACTGCAATAAGTTGCCATCCGACTTGCTCCATCACCACATCGACAAACGCCCTCCCAGTCGGGGAGAAACGAGTCGAGGTGGCATGTTAGCAAGCCAGCGCAAACAGCAGTCGAGCAGTGGCAACCGAGAGTTGGTCATCAGTCTGGCGGGGAAGCAGCGAGCACGCGGGTGAGTCATTGTCCTTCGTTCTCGATTCTTCCATCCATCGCACACGCACACACACCACAACGCCAAGGCACAATCCCAACACATGCACAAAAGACACCATTTCACACCATACACTCTCATACTTTCCATGACTCCACTAAACAACAACACTGGTGCGGATTTCTCTGCAGTTGGCAAGAGGAAAAGAACACACCAGGTCGCTGAAAGCGGTAGGCAGTCGTCGTGGACCCACCGTCTGGGTTGCCGTCCACTGTGTACCTTCATAATTTACTTGAAAGAAGCGGGAAGAGGAGCCTCATGCTCCTCACTCTTCTTGGATTTGTTGGTTGGTTGGTCAAATCGCTGGTACCAAGAGCTCTCTCCAGTAGGGAGAAAATCCTCAAGGCACACAAACGTCTTCGAAGCCACCTAGTTGGAGCGTAAGTCCATCAACACCTTCTGCGTCCACGACGCCAACTGCTGCGCCTGAGGGTTGTCGCCGTTGTTCGCGCACTCGCTCACGAGCTGCGACACGAACTGCTGGTTCGACAGATCCGCGACCGACTTGCCCATCGACTGAGCCATGTCACTGCAAGTAACAAAACACACAGCACACAAAAAGTTAGTGTCGCATCCAAAATCATACAAAAACCATATGAGCAAGCAAAACGTACCCAATCAAACCCACAGCGCCAGTCGTGACGGTCTCAGATCTCGTGATCACGTCGTTCGCCAACGTCGCCAAGAAAGCACCGATCTGAGGCGCGTACTCCAACAGCAGCGTCGCCTTGTTCACCGCACCCAGACCCTGCACGATGCCAGTCAGCGCTTCCAAGACGCTTTCACGGAGTTGGTTCATGTAGTCGATGATCTCGTCGTCGTCAGTGGCGATCGTGCCGCACGCGCCAGCAGCTTGCAGGATCATTTGCAGCGATGGGAGCGCGTAGCGCTCGTAGTCGCCCTCGATAGCCAGCGCAATGTCACCGAAGCACGAAAGCACAGGAGGTTTCACCGATCGGTTCAGACTCGCATTCTTCAGGATCTCGATCAGCGCAGTCACAATGTCGTCGCACAGAGGCAGGATGTTCTTCTCGAGCGCACGGCAGAGATCGCCCACAACGCCGACAGCGACACTGCACACCATGTACTCTTCGCTGTTGCGCAGTCCCATCAATAGCACGGGTCCAAAGTATTCCATGTACGCAGCAAAGTTCGAGCCGACCGCGTTCGCCAACGCGCCAGCAGCCATGAACGCTTCTTCCGCAGCAGCAGCGTTGCGAGTCGAGAACACCTGCAGCAGCGCTTGCATAATGCGGTCCGAGAGTGGGGCAATGTCAGTGCTCATCTTCTGGATCGCAGCAATGAGCACCCCGCACAAGAGCGCCTGCAAGCCGGATGGGTCGTCACGGTGGTCGTCTGGGTTCTCCATGAAACCCTTGATACTGACTTCGAGGCGCTCGAGCAGCACAGGAAGACGCTTCATGATGTGGTCGTTCACTTCGTCGGCACCGACCTGGATCAGCATATTGATTGCTTCGTACGCCGAGCCACGCAGGTTGCTCTCGCTGGCGTTTGGACGCCCACTGGTCTCGAGCAGCTTGTCAAACAACACCGGGAAGTACGGCGTCAGCATGTGGGCGGCGGCGTCCGATTCTTCAAACGCCTTGACAATGTTGTGGATCGCGTAGCAGACGTTGTGCGACACACGTGGCTCCTGGTCCAGTCCTTCGAGCAGCAGCTGCATCAGAGCAGGCAGCATCTCGCCGCTAATGCATCCGTAGTGCAACTCGCAAATGCGGCCCAGCGTCCACGCGGTCGTGTCGCGCACCAAGATGTTGTCGAACTTCATGCAGCCCATAAGGAAGCCAAGCGCTTGGCGGACCAAAGGAGCGATCTTCGCGGTGTCTGGACCATCAAGGATCGAGCCAAACGCCATGATCGCCGCTTCCTTCTGACGCCAGTCGTTGCTTTCGATGTTCTGCGTGATGAACGCCATCGTCGGGTCCACGCACGCATCACCAACAGCTTGCGCCACGAGCGCGAGACACGTGGCAGCAGCCATCGACAGATTCCACGAGTCTTCGTCCTGGTCTTCCTCTTGCTGCTTCAACGTCTCCGTGAGGATCGGAATGAGCGTACCGAGCACGGTCTGCACGTAGTATTGGCACGGGATGACCGAGTCCGCTTGGCCTTCCAGCTCAGCGTACTGCATCTCTTCGATCAGCTCCACTTCAATGTCGCACATGGACGACCAGAACTCGAGCGACTGGAGACCCACTTCATCTTGGTCGGTCGTGATGGCGTTGAACGTGAGCTTACACAGCGCCTCCATGTACTCAGCGAGGTACTCGTAGTACAGCGTCGCGATGGTCGCGATACACTCGTACGAGACCACGCGGGTGCGCAGATCCTGAGACTGGGTCGCTTCGCAGATCTTGCTCAGAATAATGTCGCGCTCCTGCTTGCGCTTGAAGTTCTCGCTCACAAACTCCAAACTGTTGCGCAGTGCAGTCACGGCAGCGTAGCAGATCGCAGTCGGGCGGTCCGCGCGAATGCCGTCGACGATCGCCGTCAGGATGCGGTTCGTGTCTTGCTCGTCGATGGAGTTCTCCTCAAGCTCATCACAGAGGTAGCCGAGGCACTCCAAGGATGCGTGGATGGTTCCTTCCGTGCCACTGGTCACGTTCGCGAGCAGCGTCTCGAGAAGCGCTGGCCACTGCTTCGCTGGCAGCTCAATCGAGCCGATCTTCGCGACAAGCTGGGCGCTGGTGTGGCGCGCGACTGGGTCGCTCGAGGTGAGCACGCCAAGCGAGCCGTCCTTGATCTGAGCGCGGAGCGTAGGATCCATAGCCATCCACGCCTGCACCTTCTGCTGCTGGAGCACATCGTCCTTGGCGTCCAAGACGTTCTTCAGGTAGAGACCGGCGGCTTGGCGGCCGACAACCGCGAAATCTTCGGCGGCGAGTGCCTGTACGAGTGTGACCATGAACTGGCCCATCTGCGCCTGCAGCGCATTGTTCAGGAACTCTTCAGCCTGGTTACGAAGCGTAACATCTGCACACACATTTCCAACACGATCCACCATCAGCACATTGATTCATGTCAGCTCCCGTTATTCATTCTCCCACACACACAGCAATCTCATCCACATGCACAACCAACAACATCAACAACAACAACCGTACAAAACGCGAAACCACCCATTACGGTCATTCAATCCACATCCAGACACAAAACGTACCAGGGCTTTGGGTGTTCAACAGCGCAGCAGAGATGTCCATGATGCGATTGAGTGTGTGCGGAGGGGGGGGAGGGGGTCTTCTGGTACGGAGACGGAGAGAGACGCAGAGCGAGAGACGGCGGACGACTGGACGGACGGACGCTTCTTCCCCGCGCTTTTCTTCTTCTAATGAGAGAAGGATGGAAAGCGCGGGGCGGGTGTCTCCAAGCCAAGTGTGCGAGTCCACACACAAATACACTCGGAAAAACCACGGTTAGATCGAGAAAATTGACCGGTCTTTTTTGGACCGAGTAGTCCACAACAAATGGTTACACAGGTTACGAATTGAGTTTTTTGTATCAGACTTCAAACCTGAACCCGTTTCAAAAGATTGAAATACGTTTGCATAGTTTGTCCAAGTATAATCAGTTTCAAGATTATGCAACATTTGTACCAGTTACGGAGCAGAGTTTGTAAAATTAGGAGCAGAATTTAAACTTGCAATTTGTAAGGAATACTAGGAAAAGTGTTGCAGGCCCGTTTTTGCGATCAGAGACAACAAATAAAAAATATATTTTATAAAAGCTCTCGAAAGTGGAACTTATGCAATGTATTTTATTTTAAAAATTTTCTTTTTAGTTTTCAAAAAATGGAAAGAGATACATCTTCATTCTCTCAGCAGACGTTGTAGAGCAATCATTGCCCTTTCTACTTTCCAGTTTCATTTCGTACACTCTCCAAACTTACGGTACTTCACAACAACAACAAAAAAACCATCCGCAAGCCGAGGTCAAGGTGGAAAGAGTTGAGGTTTTTCATGGACTGAGGTTTAGAATTGAAAAAGCAAACTCGGTTCAAAATTAGAATGTAAAAAATCAAGGGGATTGTTAGAGCGACACCCTCTTTTTGATATTGCGAGGGGGCGCCGGGCCGGGGGGGGGGGGGGGGGGCGGGGGGGGTGGGGGGGGGGGGGGGGGGTGGGGTGTGTGGGGGGGGGGGTGGGGGGGGG
>JALBZB010001046.1:0-13864 GCA_038050625.1 Pythium sp. MPC-2022a
CTCAGCCAATCGTGCAGTTTCACCTCGATTATGTGTGCCACATAAAACCAAACTGCACATTTCTTTTCGGAACAGAGGAAGTATAAGAGAAGGTCGCGTGGAAGAAGAAATACAGCGATGGTTAGCAGAGCCTCCAGTTGCAGTGGACCCAGCACTAAAATTATGAAAGCAGCAAGCAGAAGACCACAACTACAAGTTTCTACCACAGGTTGCGAAGATTGAGTATGGCATCCCGATGTCGTCTGCATAGATCGAACGTGATTTCGGTCAGAGTGAACGCATGGTTACTACCCATCGAACCAGCTTGAGCTGCCACACGGTCGATATGTGCTCCTTTTTGAACGCCAACAACGAGTTTGTAGATTTGGCTCAGTGTGACAAAATCGCTTCCGCCGAACTCGGGATGAACTTCCCATCACATGTGGTAGTCGGCGTTCTGGACGAAATGGACAACGACATGAAGGCGTATTTGTCAACCGAGTTTTCAAGTGCAGGTATTGAACATTAGAAGTAAAAGCAATTGCGTGTTGATGAAAGACAAACTGAGTACATTACATATCAAACATGCAGCGTGTTTTAGCAACGTGGACCTATTCGCTTCCCAGGTCTCTCTCGATTTGTCGTAGCTTTCGCTGTGCATCAGCAGGTAGGTTGCTTGCTCGATTGGCCTTCGCAGCAGCCTCCTTTTCTCGGAACTTACGCTGCATTTCAGCTAGATCACTTTGGATTGCTTGCTCGGTCTCAAACTGCGCTTGGGCTTTCTCGAGAGCATCGGAAAGCAAGTTTTCAATGCTGTCTGTATTTTATTGTTGAAGCGGGAAATGGATGAGCGTTGCACGATGCTGCCAGAGTTTCGGTCTTTGCCATAGAGTTTTTCTGTTGGGAGTGGCGCCATTGTTTGCTGCTTCGTCTAGCTTGACAAGCATATCTGAGATCGTTATTGACTCTGTAGACCGCTGGAATTGGGCGTCAGCAAGCTTTTCCCGAAGACACTCGAGCAAGTTTTTCTCGATCTCGTCAGCACGTCTACCCACAATACTCATTGACGTCGCTTCTGCAGTTTTAACAGCAAGAATGTGCACTTGGTCGAGCTCGAGCGCCTGCGTAGCTTACTTTTCAAAAAGCACGCTGAGCTGAAATGTGGTGGTCGGCACGATCGCTCCTGTTTCGGCGCTCGCCACAGCGTCAACACGATCCCGGATTGAACCCTCGAGTTGTTCTTGAATGCGCGTCATGAGGTGCGTTGCTACTGAGCTCGAAATGTCGAGATCACGTCGACCTTGCGCCACAATTGCAGTGCTCACTGTCGTTGCGATATGCTGCTCGACTTTAGACAAGAGCTCGGTCAGTTGCGCTTTCAAACTCATCAATGCATCACTCTTTCCTGACTCGAAGGCAAGTCGAACGCTTTCTTCAAGCTGACCCTCTTTTCTTCGTTCAAGGTGTGCCAACCACATAACACACGATCAATTCATTTTTAATCTCCAATTCATTTTTAATTCCAATTCATTTGAGAAATCAGACTTTGAATTGTGAACCTGAAGGCACGCGCACAATGAATTGCGATCTTTCCTTGAAGTTTGATGGGCGAAAAAAGATTTTGGAGAGAACACAGATCGAAGCACCGAAGCCTCCATCCAGTTACCCCCACTCGTGCATTTACGTGATCGCGCACTAAGGTCGACGAGGAGAAAAGGAAGTAGGAGAATGCGCGCACCTCGAGTGCTCACGTGGGCTGCGGCGGTTGCGCTTGCGCTTGCGGCGGTCGCTGTGGTCGCCAAAGAGCCGAGCACTGTTGACAGCCATGGGGTCAACCTGCCGCCGAGCTACGCACAGAAGAAATCTGCGAGTGTCACGTCAGAAAACTGCGACCCAAGCAAGTGGAAGCTGCCAGTGAACGCCAAGTACGACACGAAGGGAAAGATCGACCCGCACAAGCTCAACGTGCACCTCATTGCGCACTCGCACGACGACCCGTACGTACTCATGTATTTTCTTTCTTTGATACACATTGAAAGCGACCCTTCGCAGTAATGATGTCAGCGCTTTGTGATTTGTACTAATTGGTTCGGTGTGTGTGTATCTGCAGGGGATGGCTCGTTGGCATTGACCAGTACTACATGGAGCGAGTGGAGTACATCTTGGACACCGTGGTGAAGGAGCTCTTGGAGAACCCGGACCGCCAGTTCATGTTTGTCGAGCAGGTACAATTTGATCTTGTTGCATGCTTTCCAGTGGCTTGTGACGTATGATCCATTAAGAATATGTTTACATGTGACTGCAGTCGTTCTTCCAGCGCTGGTGGCACCAGCAGAGCTCGGAGACCAAGGCGGTCGTGAAGCAGCTCGTCAAGGAAGGTCGTCTTGACCTGAGCGTGAATGGCGGCTGGTGCATGCACGACGAGGCGACACCGCACTATACTGCGATGGTCGACCAGACTGCGTACGGCCACCGTTTGCTCAAGGAAGAATTCAACGTCACGCCTCGCATCGGCTGGCAAATCGATCCATTCGGCCACTCGTCCACGCAAGGTTCGCTGCTCTCCGCGGGTGTGGGCTTTGATGCGCTCTACTTTGCGCGTATTGACTACCAAGACTACGATCTCCGCAAGTCAAAGAAGGACCTCGAGTTCATCTGGCGTCCGAGCAAGTCGCGCGGCAAAAACTCGCAAGTGTTCACTGGCGAGATCATCGATCACTACGGTCCACCGCGCGAGTTCAACTATGGAAACCGCGACTGCCAGATCCAGGACGACCCGGAGCTGCACGACTTCAACGTCTGCTCGACCGTCGACGATTTTGTAAAAATGTCTCTTGATCGAGGCGCGAGCACGAAGGGAAACCACATCTTCATCCCCATGGGCGACGACTTCCAGTTCGACAACGCGCGCATGTGGTACAAGAACATGGACAAGCTGGTGGTACGTGATTGCTTGTACTGCAATATGAGTTGGTTTATATTCTAATGATCCTCTATGATTTGGCAGCACTATGTGAACCAAGACAACCGGATCAATGTGCTGTACTCGAACCTGTCGTACTACACGGATCTGAAGCTGGCGGAGGATCTCACGTGGAGCGTCAAGACGGACGATTTCTTCCCGTACTCGTCGGGCAAGCACCAGTACTGGTCGGGCTTCTTCACGAGTCGTCCTGGGCTCAAGCGATTCGCGCGTGTGTCCAACACGCTTCTCCAGCAAGTGCGCCAGCTGGACGCACTCTACCAGAGTCACCACTCGGCGCAGCTTGACAAACTCCAGCGAGCCGTCGGCTTGGTGCAGCACCACGACGGTCTATCGGGTACCGAGAAGCAGAGCGTTGCGGACGATTACTCACTCCGTCTGAATGACGGTATCCTCGAGGCTGAAAAAGAGTTCAACGAAGTGTTTTTCGTGATCGGTGAGAAGGAGAAGTACGAGTTTTGCCTGCTCGCAAACACCAGCACGTGCGACGTGTCCACTTCAAATGAGGTACGCAACCGTTCGACAACTGGGAGGCTCACTTGCTGACAGTACAAACTTGGATGCTAACTAACGCGTCTAACTGTGTTGTGACCTCTGTAGAAATTCGAAGTGTTGGTTCACAATGCGCTGGCGCGCAAGAGTGTGCAGACCATTTCGATCCCGATCAAGCACAAGGACGTGGACATCCAAGTCATCTCGGGCTCTGCGAAAGTGCGTCAGCAAGAGGTGTTTGCTGCCGTCCCAGTGCACCCAAAGCAGAAGGCGGCTCAGTTCTCGCTGGTGTTCAGCACGGAGCTGGGTCCGTTGAGTGAAGCTCGCTTTATGATTTCAAAGAAGGCGCGCGGTAGTGGTGATGTTCGCAAGTCGTTCTCTTCGTCACACTCGGCCTTGGGCGACAAAACGCAAGCTGCAGTGACGCTCGAGAACGAATTGGTGCGCGTCAAGATCGCGAAAGACACGGGCTCGATCATCTCTATCACAAACAAGAAGAAGAACATTGAGCTGCCGCTCAACTCGAGCGTGTTGTACTACCAGGCATTCCAGGCCGACAATGAGCAGCGCTCGGGGGCGTACATCTTCCGACCGGACTCGAAGACTGTGTACCGAGCTGGGAAGGGGGCAAAAAAAGTGCGTCTTGTTGATCTCCAGGTGAACGCTGCGTCCGGTAGTGCATCTCGCGTCGCCTTCCAGATCGGCGAATGGGTGACGTTGGAGTACCGCGTGAACGATGGCGACGAGTTTGTCGAGATTGAATGGACCGTGGGGTCCATCCCAATCGAGGACAAGAAGGGCAAAGAGGTGATCATTCGCTTCGATTCCCAGAACAGCATCAAGTCTGCAAAGACGCTGTACACGGACTCGAATGGGCTCGAGTTCGTCACGCGTGTTCGCAACCACCGAGACACGTGGAACCTGACGCTCCACGACGACCAAGAGTTTGTCGCGGCGAACTACTTCCCGATCACCACTGGTGCGTACATCAAGGATGACAAGTACCAGCTGAACATTGTCACTGACCGCGCACAGGGGGCTGCGAGTCTTGAGGACGGTCAGATCGAGGTCATGGTGCACCGCCGTCTGCTCGCGGATGACGGCAAGGGTGTGGGCGAGCACCTGAATGAGACCGAGTCGTTCTTTAACAAGGCTACCCAGAAGGAGGAGGTTCGCGGCCTGATTGTGCGTGGAAACTTCTTCATCAACGTCGACAGCGCCACGGAAGGTATTCGCAGCATCCGCACCAAGATGGAGAAACAGTTCTTCGTCCCACTGGTTGCGTTCCGAAAGCCTGTGCCGTCGGGCGCAGAGGTCGAAGGGAAGGTTCCATGGCTGAAAGTTGGCGAGTTCCCGGAGAACGTGGGCTTGACCACGCTACAGGAGCTCAGCAAGGATTGCGTCATGGCCCGCCTCTCGCACCTGTACTCTGTCGAGGAGCACGCGAGCCTCTCAAAGTCTGTGAAAGTGGATTTTTCGAAGTTGTTGACGGTCAAGAACACTGCGATCAGCGAAATCACGGAGCTCCTGCTGACCGGTGTTGCGCCACTGAGCAGCCAGAAGCGCGAGCTGCACGCTATGAAGTGGAAGACCAGTGAACCTGAAGATTTCAAGACGGAAAGCAAGCCTGCTCTTCCTGTGAAGGGTACGGAGGTCGAGCTCCAAGCGATGGAGGTGCGTAGCTTCCGCGTCTGTTTCAAGAAATCATCTACTGAGAAGCACGTCATTGCTGCTGCTGCTGAAGAAACCACCGACTATGAAGACATGAACGACTACTTGCGCAGCGTCAAGGAAGAAACGTTCCTGAAGCTGGCGGAGACCGAGCCGGACCTCGCGCAGCTGGAAGAAATCATGGCCCTGCAGTAAGTAAAGCAAATCAACAGCAAGCCATCGAATATGTGAAAGAAAAGCGGAGAGGATGCCGTCGTCCCTCCCATGTGTGAATCCCAGTGAATAAGAACCAAGAAGAGCGCAGTACTGCTGCATCTGAAGAGATCTGGTTAAAGAAACAAACAATCGTGTTTGCTCATCATTCGCTCGGTGGGGCTTGTAATTTTGGCGAGGCTTATTGATTCTTGTGCTGCTACACCATAGAAGCCTATTAGAGCATCTGATCCAGTACAAGATACCAGATCCCAACACTGCACACCAACATCAGAATCATCCCAAGAACCTGCGATGCTATCGACCAGCGCACGTCTCGCAGGTGCTCTTTTACAGCCCTTGCAAGGGACTCTGGAGCTTGAATCGTACCGTCTTCGTAGCAAAAGCCGACAAACTCGAGCCGATTCGCGCTCAAGAACCTCCACCAGAACAGTCCGCACGCCCTCACGACCATTTTCGCGAGAAATCGGTTCGCCGACCACAGCACCACGAAAAGCCACCACGAGGACACCGTCAGATAGAGCACCTTCTCCATTGCACACGCCTGCAAGTCGAGCATCGCGTGCACTTTGAGCTCGTTCGTGAGCGCTGTCACTTCAGTGGTCGCTGCAAAACAGTGATCAAATGACCCCATGATGAAGATGCTGTTGTTATTCAGCTGCTCCGGTGTGGTTGACGATGGGAATTGCTGCAGTGTCTGGGAATTAGTCGACCCGAGGTTCACACAGAAGTCCGACGTACTGACGCCGCTGGCGTCGAAGGTCGTCTCATTGGCTTGCTCTGAAGCGCAGTCGTCGTACATCCGAGTCAAGTACGTTAACGTCTGCTGCTGAGTCAGCATTCGCTCCAGAGTCACTGCACTCAAACAAGAAACATGGACAAACTGTATCAGTCACCTAAGCAAACTGAACAGCCAAGGTCAAGCCCAATATCCGCACCTGTTTGATTCATCCACGCACGCTCCGAGGCGTTAGCAATGCGCCACGACTCGCTCTGCGAAAGATTCGCAACAAACGCCGACTGCGCGTCGATTTCTACCAGCGGATTCGTAGCTGAGCCTCGAATCGGCAGCACCGTGCTTAGAAGTGACTGCACCAGCGTCTGTTCCTGTTGTAACTCTTCGTTGTGCAAATTGTGAGGAGACTCGTGTCCACAGACTCGCAGGAACTCCCGTTTCCAGAGCACCAGTGCACCAGTGCCAGCGACGCCCACGCAGATCCACACGACATACTCCAAGAAGAGCTGCAGCAAGAGATCCGCCTGCGTCACAAAAAAATAGCATACGCTCGCGAAATCGTGCTTGCACTTGAGGATCTTCCACGCGTCAGTCTATCAGGAGTCGACAAGCAGGCAACAAGACATGTGCGTTAGCTCTCCAGTATTCGCTGGCATTCATCTTCACCGAGACCACATGACCACGTACCAGATTCTGAATGGACGAGATGCCTCGGACGTCAACGCTCGGCATGTCCGAGTACGAGTCGGTCCAGAGCTCGATGACGACCTCGAGGATCTTCAGACACGCAAAGCCCCAATCCCCGGAATACAGCAGACGCCGCACGGATCTCCACATGTCGAAGCCCACAGATACGAGTTCGCGGACACGGACGCCTGTGGATCCAGTACCTAGAGTCTGTTGACCCTGACGCTCATGCTGCGAGTCGCTGGCGTTGCTGCTGATATCACGACCGTCCTGCTCGTCCTGAAGCTCATTGCGGCGCTGCAAAAGGTAGAACTGTCGCTGGGCAAACGCATCATCACTTGGGAAATCGTCGATCTCAAGCATTCGAGAGTGGCTTCGCGTCTTCAAACCACTACCTTCCGTCTTTGAAACCTGAAAAGCGCCGGCGAGACTCTGGATCCGTTCGTCCAATGCGTCCAAAGTGTGTGCGTGGGACGCGAGAACGCCTTGGGTCACTGAGCTCCACTGGCGATTGAGGTCGTCCATGCTGGCAATCACCTCCAGCTCCGTGTCCAATAGGATGGCGCGTGCCGTCACTGAAGAGCTGCTCACATGGGACCAGGTCGTGTGGACCATCCGCTGGAACTCGATCTGCAAGTCCGTCGTTCGATTCTGAAGTCTCTGCACTTGGGTTTCAAGAAATCCCCATTCAGTGGTGGTCGTGTTGATGATTTTGTCGATGATCGCTGACTCAGAGGGGAAAATGGTTCTCAGGCGCTTCAGCAGCGTGTCTTTCAGGGCTCGGAGGGCCTCAGTGGCTCGCAGATCTGGAACAATGTCTGCTACAGTGAGCGAAGCGCTCTCGCTATCCAAATTCAGAGGTTGACCATCATCGCTCCCCGAGTTTCCCCCACTTTCAGGTACTGCTCGGATTGCTTTCAGTCTCTTGAAAGCTTCTTGGGCACTGACGTCCAGCGATTCCAGCGTCGAGTTGAAGATCGCGTTCACAATGTTCACAATCGTAGAAGCAGAACCGATTCGGTGGCTTTCATCACCACCACCAAAGCTCTCGATCTGCAGTCTTAGCGTACTGGAGGCTTCATCTGTGGCTTGAGAGAGCAGCACAGTCCGGACTTGGTTGAGAAACTCGCGCGAGAGATCGGGTTGCCTTGTGGCATTGCTGGTTTCCTCCAGGAACGCGTTCGAGAAGCACTGCGTGGCTTTGAGACTCGCAGATGATGGCGGTGAGCTCCTGGTATTGGTGCTACCGTTGTCTGTGGCGTTGTTGATGAGGCTAGAGTTAGAGGCTTTGAGCAAGCTGAGGAAACTGGTCGAGCACGCGGCAACGCTGTCTTCAAGTTGGTCGAGAGCATTGGCGTTGGCTTGTGCGATCGTATCGAGCTCTTGTCGCTCGGCTATGAGTGCCGTCTTCACGTCCAGTAGCCTGCTGAGCGACGTCTCGACCACACAGCCAGATGCATTGCGTAGCACCAAACTGGCACTCTCGTACGAATGATGAGCATTTGCGATCGCTTCAGACACTCGCACAAATCGCAACAGCAAATTGGTGAGCTGCGTGGACGCGTAAAGCCCGCTTGCGTAGGTGCAGCTCACGTACAGAAGCAGGAAGCAGAGCTGCGGATAGCTGTAGACCCACGAGACCAGCGACGACCGCAGGCACCACCACCTGCTTCGCGGTCGCGTAGCTCTTCGTTGCGGCAGTGCGCTGCCATTGCTGCTGGTCGCTGGCGATGGCGGGAGCGCGGCAAAGTCGGACTTGCTGTTCGAGGACGACGTCAGGTCTTGCGAGTTGTGGTGCCATGTAGATGGCAGCCGCAGGTCACCGCGGATCGACGACGCCGTCTGCAGCGAGCACTTTGGCGTAGCCTTGGCGCTCGCGTTCATTGTCTAGAGAGTTGGTTTGTGTGCATGCAGGCGTGGACACACTGACGCTATGAAATGAGGTTGACATGGAATGCTGCAAAGAGACTCGAGAAGATGGCACGTCACACGGAATTGTAAGAGAATAATGGGACTGTTTATTGCGAATTGCTATGCTTTATGACGAGCACTACTTAGACATGCAATAGACACAGCATTGAGATTGGAGGAGTACTCATACAAAAATGGATTAACTAGGTTGTCGTATCATGAAGCCCAAGAGCTTTCAAACGACGCGCATGTCAGAGTATAATCATAGTGCCCTCACGTGTCAATCATATACAAATGCACAAAATGCAGTACAAACACACACGGCTAACCGTACATGGTGGTGATGATGGGAGCGCTCAGACATCCAAGGAAAAAATTGGCCTCAAGCAGCTAACTCAGCCGGCGAGCCGAGAGCTATCAGCAAAACACTGCGAATGTTTAAGGGAATAGTTCATCATCACCGCGCTCCCGATACAAACGAATAGACGACTGCTGCTGCTGTCTGCTGCTGTTGATCATGCCGCTGCTGATGATAAAAAGTTGTAAATGCACTGCTGCTGCTGGTGGCGATGGAGCTGGAAAAAAGCGATCTGAGCACCTTCAGCCCCATTTCTCCTGCTCGAAACCGCTCCGCGTCTGCTCCAGTCAAAAAGCGGCACGCCAAAAAAGGCGAGGTGAGCGGTTTCAAAACGGGCCGGGTCGTCTGTTTTATGACAATACCCACGGGTTTTGACATTCCAGAAACGGATCGAAGCTTTCTGTAAGCAATTGACGGGTGGGTGGGTTTGGCTCATCTAAACGGGTCAAAACGACTGGACGGCAGACGGCGGTTTGCGATCCTTGCAGGACGATTGGGCAGCTCTATGGTGAACGGACAGGGACGCCTCGTCCTCCGGATGGCGAGCGCTGGCGCGGCGCTGCTGCCTGCTCCTGGTCGCTCAGAACACGATTTAGAATTGCAGAGTCAAGCGGATCCCTCCGGGGATGGCTTGGGGAAATTCCCCGGACACCAGGGCAGAAAGTGCCAACGTCGAAGCGTAGATCTCCTCGCGATGAAGCTGCGAAGAGGGTCGGTCGCGTGTGTGCAAACGCGCGTGCCGGTCGGAGCGTTATAGTGAACTTGCGGGGACTGATCGTCATACTAAAAGTTATGCAATTGGCTCAGCGGCAAACTACAGACGTCGTGCTGTAGTCGCTTTGAGCTAACCCGACGGGGATTACTCATGTTGTGTTCTCCACGACACCCAAACCGACAAGGAAGTTTGATCACGATCCCCGAGGCGAAGAGGCAGTTGAGTAAGACGAGTGCAATGCGATCTGTACCGATCCCCTGTGGTGCCGGATGCATTCGCTCGTGTGCTTGAGCTTCTTCTCTCGCTGTGTTTTTCAACACAGTGCATGTATGTGTGTGTATCTTGCGTATGTCGATGGAGAACTAGAAAGTGTGTAGAAGCGCGGTGATGATGAACTATTCCCTTAAACATTCGCAGTGTTTTGCTGATAGCTCTCGGCTCGCCGGCTGAGTTAGCTGCTTGAGGCCAATTTTTTCCTTGGATGTCTGAGCGCTTTCCACACCACACACAGTAGTTTGATTATAGGGCAACTTGAACACCTCAGAGCTGCATGGCTGCAGCTTGACGCATAGAACTAGATGAACGAACACATGAACAGTTATTCAACAGTCATTCTTCGGATCATTCGCATTGCAAACTGAAACTTGAATGAAAGTGTTTATCGCCACGTCCACGCTTCCGTCCGGGATGCGTGCTGCCAACATGCCAAATGAACAAAAGCCCACACGATCGCTCACTGGACGAATACGCCAGACGCGCATTATCAGGTGCATGTCTTTCCTGGACGCATTTCGCTCACTACCAACATGTCAAACGCGCACACAAACTTCAAACAGCATTCTCATCGTCCTGTCTATTGAGAACTCACCCAAACATGCCCTTGCCATGAATCGATGTGCGCTCATTGGGCATATGCCTCTGTTCCGTCCTGAACGCATGCTGCGACAAAATAAACCAGATGAGAGAGCACATATGAACACGCGTGCTCATTGTAGCTCAATAATCGCTCGTACCATCCATTACGAACCAGGGCTGGTATGAAATGTGTCCACTGGCAGGAGTACGCGTCCGTTCCCTGCCTGAACGCAAGTGGTGACAAGTTAGACCGAGTGAACACATGAGCTGCTCACCCCGCAGTTCAATACTCGCACACGCCCAATCTGCTGCGCGTTCATTAGCAAATGCAAATGCACGTGTCTGTCCTGGACCCAAATGCGCAAGTGAACTCAATTTCAAAGCCCAACGCTGAACCGAAGACGGTTCATGATGCTCCTTGCTCATTGAAGTTCTTTCTTGCGAGTGCCACTCACTGCGTCGAGGTACACTTACCCAACATTCCGTGCATGCGCATACGCATGTCATGTTCGCGACTCGCTTGCTCACTCACTGCGACTCGCTGCTGAGCTGCTACTGGCCTCCCCCATCCGCCGCCCAAACTTTCGTAAGCCGCGATCGCGTCGCCGCCGCTGTTTGCGCACGCAGTGGGGCGTGTGCTTTGCTCGCGAGCCCCATGCTGTTTTCGCAGCATTGTTCGTGTGGGTGTGTCCCACCCTACCCTGTTTTGTCACCAATGGTGCTTGGATATGACAACTCGGCGACAGCCCACACTTACAAACTCCAAGTCTAAAGTGACGGCTCGCGACCTAGGGTTTGAGCGAAACCTGCGTCTCTCACTGGCTGAATGCCCCCCTGCAATGACGTAAACAGGCCGCAAACCCCACGCCCATTGCGCCTTGGATTGTGGTGGATTGGGAATCTGGTCGAACCGCCCTATAGTGAACTCCATACAAAAAGAAAATCAGGGATCTTTTTCCACATCCCCAAGCACCAACCAGCAGCCAACGTTCTCTTCAAACAGATCTCCGCTTGCTTAAGCGCACTTGCTTGCCCATGTATGTACGCTCTTCCCCATACGTTTACATAGCAACTCCCACACACACATATATAGATGTACGACTCTATCGCTCCATTAACGCTACTCCCCCATGCCCCACCCCAAATCTTGTCTTCCTGCATTCATTTCATGTCTACAGCCGCACTCACTCAGTAAACCAGCAATAAGAGTTTACTATCGAGCGGTTGCTCTCGTCATCCCCCTCCCTCTCAAAGTCGCTGATCTCTTTGGAGAGGGATCGCACCCTGCCTGATGACGTTGAGGCTTTTTCCCCTTTTACGGGGCGGGCGGCGGCATGCGCACTTGCGCAGCGTGCACTCATTCCGGAATTTGAGCTCCAGCCCCCAGCAGCTCCTCAAGCCCCCTCTCTCAACCTCCTCTCTCTTCAGCATCATGGCGCAGCCTCTCTCGGACGTCGGTCTCTACGGCCTCGCGGTCATGGGCCAGAACTTTGCACTCAACATGGCGTCGCACGGCTTCCGCGTCTCGGTGTGCAACCGCTCGCCGGACAAGGTGGACGCGACCGTCGAGCGCGCCAAGAACGAGGGCAACCTGCCGCTCGTTGGCCACAAGGACGTGGGCGACTTCGTGCGCTCGCTCTCCACGCCGCGCAAGGTGATCATCCTCGTGGTGGCCGGCAAGCCAGTCGACCTCACGATTGCCGCGCTCGCCGAGCACATGGAGGCCGGCGACATCATCGTCGACGGCGGTAACGAGTGGTTCCCAAACTCGGTGCGTCGCGCTGAAGAGCTCAAGAGCAAGGGCATCCAGTTCGTTGGCATGGGTATCTCTGGTGGTGAGGAAGGCGCCCGCACGGGTCCTTCGCTCATGCCAGGTGGCCCAAAGGAAGCCTTCGACGCGCTCGAGCCGATCCTCGTCAAGTGCGCCGCCCAGGTGGACGACGGTGCCTGCACCACGTACTTGGGCCCAATTGGCTCGGGCAACTACGTCAAGATGGTGCACAACGGCATTGAGTACGGTGACATGCAGCTCATCGCCGAGGCCTACGACATCTTGAAGATCGCCGGCGGGTTGACCAACGCTGAGCTCGCCCAGGTGTTCGACGAGTGGAACAAGGGCGACTTGGAGTCGTTCCTGATCGAGATCACGGCCTCCATTTTCGCCAAGAAGGACGACATGGAAGCCGACGGCTACTTGCTCGACAAGATCCTCGACCAGACCGGCATGAAGGGCACTGGTCGCTGGACCGTGCAGGAGGCCGCCGAACGTTCGATCGCCGCGCCAACCATCACGGCCTCGCTCGACGCCCGTTACCTCTCGGCCCGCAAGGAGGAGCGTGTGTACGCCTCCAAGGTGCTCAACGGCCCATCGGAGATCCCAGCTGTGGACAAGCAGCAGTTGATCGACGACGTGCGCCAGGCGCTGTACGCGTCCAAAATCTGCTCGTACGCGCAGGGTCTCAACTTGATCCGCGAAGCCGGTGTGCAGATGGGCTGGAATGTCGACTTGGGCGAGTGCGCTCGCATCTGGAAGGGCGGTTGCATCATTCGCGCCGCGTTCTTGGACCGCATCAAGGCCGCGTACTCGAAGGACGCCGACCTCATCAGTTTGCTTGTGGACCCTGACTTTGCGCAGGAGCTCAACGCCCGCCAGTACTCGTGGCGTCGCGTGATCTCGCTTGCGGTCGCGAGCGGCATCCCAACGCCAAGTTTCTCGGCGTCGCTCAACTACTTCGACACGTTCCGTCGCGAGAAGCTCCCAGCGAACCTGACCCAGGCGCAGCGCGACTTCTTCGGTGGCCACACCTACGAGCGCACGGACCGCGCTGGCCGCTTCCACTGCGAGTGGACGGACGCCCACCACAACATCGGCAACGTCTCGGAACGCGTCCTCGGCAACTTGTAATTGAATTGAAGCCCCCCCCCCCTTCATTTGCATTCCCTCTGGGTGTTGTTGTTGCGATTGCATAGTGTTTGTGAATCAACAATGTAGCCATTTGACTTGAGCAGCTCACTTGTGTCGCTTGTGTTTGTGCGTGTTAACAATTGATTGACAATGGATGAGGTGTGGTTACATACGTTATGAATGGATGGCTAGGCTTGACTGAAAGACAAAACGCAGATCGCCATCTTCATGTACCATTTTGAGCTGTTGCTACAAAAGGAGAGGCATACAAGGTGGTCTGGGTCAAAGATGCTCAGCTCTCCAAGTTGTCCACGCCGATCACGGGCTCCTTGAGCACGTACTTCTTGAGCCCAACGCAG
>JALBZB010001047.1:0-13849 GCA_038050625.1 Pythium sp. MPC-2022a
TGAAGCTCGGCGGCTACATGCGTCGCCAGATAACGGAAGCTCGTCTCCTGAAGCGATTCGAGAAGCTGTTCGGAAGCGGAACAGAAACGATAGTCGCGATCGGGGATTGGGACCAGAGACAGCACCGCAGGTTCACGGAGTCTGTCAAGAGCAAGGGCTTCAGGACGATGTTTCGAAAAGCGGGCTACGACGTGTACCTGGTCGATGAGTTCCGCACCAACTGCAGGTACAGCGTGCGCGAACAGGACGAGTGTCAGATGTTTCGGGTCTGCGAGTATCCTAGACCAAATAGGAGCGGCAGCATCTTGCGTCACGAGCTGGTCAGGTGTACGACTTGTTCCAGGCTGTGGAACCAAGATATGAACGCCGCGTCGAACATCTGCGAACATCTGGAAGGTGGCGACGAGTGCGATCCGAGGCGAGGATCGTCCCGCGTACCTTCGAAGGGCCAGAGGCTCGATCAGTGGTGCTATGTCGGTCGGGAAGGATCTTCCCAGGTGTCTTGCGACGCTACCACACAACCACGATTTGGTGGAATGCGGGTGAAATGGACCCCGCGTTTCGTCGAATCAGTTGACTTTTGTCTGATGACTGGAAACAATCACAACGCTGGTCGACGTTCGAACGTCCCACTCACTGTCTCAATTGTAATTGTTCGCGCTTTCTTCACATTTTATGCGGAAATTCAGAGCCCCCGCCATGGACTACTCTGGTTGTTTATGTGTATGGATTGGTGCGGGGTTGTTCTCGACTTGGTTGTCGTGTTGAAGCGGACTGTTCGTCAGGCTTGTGGTGCTGGTCGTCTTCTTCCTTCTGCGTTGGTTGCCCATCCATCCATTCAGTTCGTCGACTGAAAAATATCCGGACGCGAGCGGATGCCTGCGAGATCTCTGGAATTTTTACAAGCTCCGCCCGACTTCATAGAGAGAGGAGGTCGCTGGGACGGCTGGTGGGTTCGTCTCGCCGGAAGGAAGGCCAAGTGACCATTCGGTTCCAGCGTCCTAACCTTGTTGGCCGCATTTACCCCAAGCGTCCGTATTTTCCAACAATTGCTCGGTGTCCATATAAATAGCAGATCAGATCGATTCTACCTCGCGTGACTTGGGGCCACAACTCTTGCTCAGCTGGTAGACTGTATACGGTTGAAGGCTTGGCTTCGCCTCTAATAAGCTCTTGTGCAGCAAAACTCTGCATCTCCAGCAGGTCTGAATTGCTACCATGGAACCCATCAAGACAGGTACGCATTGCATGCTTACTGGTTTTAAACCCACACCACTCCAACAAACTCGCCACCATGCCCAACAACCCACAGAGCTGGCTGCCAACTTTCTTTCCCTCTCTCTCTCTTGGCTGGTATCCACATATCTTTCTCACTGTGGTACGATCTGCATACAGCGGTGGAGGACGCGATCCAGATTGTCGCGAGTCGCGATGCCGTGTTCTTCGACCCTAGCGCGTGCAAATGGGCGTCCTCGATCCCTGGGAAAGCTCCGATCCACACGCCGTTCGGAGAGGTACTCACTCTTCTTGCTCACTTGCTTGCTTCAGATTTGTACGTGGGATCAGAGTTCTGTCGCAAGTTGCCTCTAAACCGGTGGCGAACCGTGTTGTTGTGGTGCTTGAACAAGGTTAAATACCTGCTCATGCGGAGCTACGACGGTACCGTGATCTGCAGTCATCCAAGTGGGACAGTATACCTATCGGCAAGTGATAATAAGCAAACTCTATCGTCGGACTGTTGAATTAGCGCCGTCACTTACATGTGTTTCGTTGTCATTGTCGTGACGCAACTTGCAGAGCCACAACGTCACGAAAGACCCGGAGGTGGCCCACGAACAACTTGCTGGTAGCTGCAATTGGTCTCGAGCCACCACTGATTGAATAGTTATGACCTTGATGTAGGGCAACTTTGTCGACACGTCATTCATTCCACAAGTGAAGCCCGATCCGGATGATGAAGCGTCAGGGTACGCTGAGACCAATCGCGAACGAGAAAGACCGGCAAACATCGATCTTCGAGGCTGCATGCTCGACCACTCGGCCATCACGCGCTTGAGCCAAGGTCTTGGCGGCAACGTACGTGCCAATCAATCAACTATTTGCCTTCTAATCTTTTGACACAATCGAGAGGATTCGTTTGCTGAAAAGCTGGTCGCTCTCTCTTCTTAGTACTTTGTAAAGATCCTCTCGCTCAGCGGCAACCAGCTCCACGACAGCGAGATGAGCCTACTCGCAGGTGCACTGGTGCACAACGGATGCCTCACGGAGCTCAACTTGAGCTACAACTGCATCGCCACGCTCGGTTCCACGCTGTTAGCGACTGCTCTGGTCGAGAACACGCACATTCGGATCTTGGATTTGATGCACAACCGGATCGGAAAAGACGGCATCCACCCGTGGCTCGGAAAGACGCTGCGCACTAATCACGTGTTACAGGAACTCAAGCTCACGCACAACGATATTGGCGGCCACAAGGCAAAGGAGCTGCTCGCATCACTGGGTCCAAAGATCGTCACCAAAGAAGAGCTGCTCAAGACGCAGATCCATCATCGGCGACGCACGGAAATGCCCACTGCGACGTTCGCTAAAGCGCTTCCTGATACGCTGAAGAAAGCCTCAAGCAGTGCAGACCCGTTCAATACGACGCTCACGACGCTGTTGCTGGCGAACACGGGGATTTCCGACGAAGCTGCTGAGCATATCGCACATGTGCTCACTGAGAACCACACGCTCACGCATCTCGACATCGCTTCGAACGCGTTCACTGAGACAGGTAACGAGCACATCGCGATCGGACTCAAGCACAACAAGTCACTTCGGTACTTGAACTACAGCGATAATCGCATACAGGAGTACGCGGGCGTGAGCTTGGTGCACGCGCTGCGTAAACACCCGACGATCACGACCGCGCTCTTCCAGGACTGCTTCAGCGGCTCGAACGTCGCTGCATGTATCGCCGCGTTCGTTCGCGCCACGAAGACGCTGAAGACACTAGACGTGGTGCGCACGCTATACTGTGTTGATTGCATTGCAGATGCATATCTGCTAACTAATATGCTCCCCTTGGCTTGATCAGAGCCATTGCGCGCTGGAGCCGCCCGGCGTTGTCGACTTTTACAGAGCGCTCGGTGAGAACGCGACCATCGAGAACCTTGAAATGGTATGCCAGGTGTCGCATTATCACAGTATATATGGCAACAGCAGTGGCGGCGCTGCATTATGCATGCGCTGGTAAACGGTCATAGCAATGAATGGAGATGATGATGGCTCACCCGCTTGCTCTTGTTCTGCTCTCCTCTCCACAGACGTGCACGGGCATCAAGTCGGACCAGGCGGTGGCGATCCTGGCGCAATGCGTAGAGCAGAACCACTCACTGCGCTTCCTCGACCTCTCATACAACGAGATCACGCTGCGCGGCTGCAAGTTGCTGCGCGACGCCGCCTCAACCCACGGCGCGCGCATCTTCCTGTCGCTTGAGGGCAACAGCGGCGAGAAGCGCGCAGTTGGAGTGACGATCTCGGGCGGGCTGCGACCCGCGCGACCGCCAATGCCTTCCGACCCACCCGTATCTGTGACTTAAATACGAAAACTAGGTTAAGAACGCGGTCCGGGTAAATATTGACTTGTATGGGTTTGTAAAGTTAACCCGACCCGCATTCATTTCTGTTTGTGTTGGTAAATTGGTTCGGACAGCAGCAGGCAATTTCAAAGCAAAACGCCATGGAGCAGTACTTGCTACAGGTGCCCAAGAAGCTCGCGCAAGAGGTGCGCAAGTACATCGCGAACGGCGATGTGGGCAAAGTGGAGATGATATCTGGCGGTGCGTGGCTTGCTCTTGTTATCCCTACAGTATGAAAGCGCTGTTTGTGCTTGGGAGAGTGTGCTTACAAGTGATCTGCTTGCCTGCGCAGCCGACAACAAGCACTTTAAGCTCGTGGTGAACGGCAAGGAGTACCCGTCCAAGATCGGTAGGTGACAGTAAATGTACGCGTTAATGCACGCGTATATGGGTATGTCGACGTGGCCATAGTGCTATGCTGACTCGTGTGTATGCGCGTGTTCCTTTTTCTGTTGTGATAGCCCAATTGCCGTGCATTTTGGAGACGCACAAGACGTACGACGACAACTTCTTTTACAAGAGTGGCGAGATCGGACAGGTAACGTGCTGCTACAAATTCGCATGGAGTATGCTCTATAGTGAGTGTATTAAGTGTTCTTACCACGTGTGCGAATGGTGCGTTTTGACTCGTACACATACGACAGATCTTCATCGTGACGGACAAGGAGGAGGAGATGGCGGCGCTGGAAGAGCAGGAAGAAGTGCCGAACGGCATCACGCCCCCAAACACCAACGTCATCAAGCGCAAGTTTGAGAAAACCAAGCGCCACACGCCATTTCCCGTGAGTCTGTTCGATTTGAAACAATGGCTCTGTAGACTTTATACTAATGGCAAGTTTGTTGTTTGTACCTCATAGAAAAATGACGTTGCGCGCGTGGAAGAAGATCTCGTGAAGATCATTCAGGGTGGAGTCATCGAAGACGTTCGTACGTGCCATACAAGCATTTAGTCCTAATCTGAACGGACTCAGCGCTAACAATGTTGTTTATGTCTATATCTTCTCGTGTAATAGAGGAAGAGCTGGTGGATTTCTACGACTGGATGGTGGACTCCAATTTCCCAAACGGGCTCGTCGTGACAGACGAAATGGAGCTTATTCGCCAGCATCCAGAGTACCTCGAGCTCTCGTCGGACGAGCCGCCGGAGAAGCAGGCGAAGCTCTCGCATTTTGCCAGCAGTAACATGAGCGACACGGGCATGTCGGCCGTGAACACACCGATCGTGACTGACATTGGCTCAGAGGGCGAGTCTCAGGCTGGCCAGGAGTCTGCACAGCGGTCGCCCGCGTTTGCGAGCCCAGCGCTCTCCCAGGACGACGACAAAGACGTCGACGACCTTGAAGACGATATTCTCGGCGACATGGAAACTAAACCTGCGGCGCCGGGTACGAATTTGTCTTTGGTTGTGATTCTGGTTGGAAAATGGCTCGTTATTGCTAATCAACTTGTGATTGTAAAATTACCGTATTAGCTCGAACATCGTACAAGACGGATCCAGCGTACTTGCGCTTGCTGCCGATTCGAGACAAGCTGGTGAAATCGCTTCGTGACGCCGAGCGTGACGTGAGCGAGTACTCAGCAAAGGTCACCGTCAACTCGAACATTGTCGTGATGGTGAGTGCTGCTTTTTTGTTTCGACTTGTTTGAGAATGAAATGCTATTGTGGAATGACACGTACAATGAACGGAGTCACTCATAATACGTTCATGTTTGTTTTACAGAAACGTGTCAAGCAATTGCTGGAAACTGCGCAAACCCAGCGTGATGAAATTGCAGCCGAGCTGAAAAAGGTGAGTTTGTTGTTGTTGCTGGCGTTGCTGGAATGGGGAGGAAGATCATGTCCTCTGATCTGTGTCAATGTACAAATGTGTTCATTCAACTTTGTCGTGGTTTATCTGCTGTATCCATAGATCAAAACCGAGATTTACAACTTTGAAAACAGCTGAGAGAAGACGAGTACCGCCTCCAGTGGCTAATTGGACAGGTATCACAATATTGAAAGTAATGCCGATTCACTATTTAAAAAAAATGCCTCAATGCGCTCGAAAGCAGCTAGGAACGGGAAACCACAATGCATTTGCAAACAACCCATAGAACAGACTGCACACAGATTCGCATATGCTGACGACACCATCAATGGCGCAAATGGAGTCTTGATGCCGGAAAGAGTAGCCAAGGATGCAAATGGGAACATGACCAAGGAACGTGGACGATGTAAGTTGATTTTAAGATCCCGTAACCACCACTCTCTATCACGTTATAAACCTCTCACCCAACCAACCCCTTCTCAAAGTCATTCCACTTCACCTCTCAGATCGCCTTCTCTTCACGACGGTTGAGAGCACCACCATTGGGTCCTGGGACCACGCGCAGAAGGAACATTTTAAAAAGGAGAGCTGAGAGGTCCTCTTCTACTGCACACGCCTGCACAGCCAGACACCTGAGCAAATTCACTTCAGCATTCGTCACACAAGAGCCACTCAATCACAATCCACTACAACATCGTGGTGGGATCTGTACGCCAAGTCACCTACATACACGAGCCTGATGCTCCGCCGCCGCAGCTTCAGCCTGGTGGGTCGTTCGATCTTTACGAAGCACAGCTCCGCGCGCGCCTCAAGTCCTTGGGTGTCTGAAACGCCGTGACTGGTGACGAGAAGCGGGACGACGAGGACAAAGACCCTCAGAAGCAGGCGCAATTCGACGCGAAAGACCAGCGCGCGCGCGACCTGATGCTTGAAGGTATCGATGACGCTACCCGAAACAAGATCTGTGGCTGCGAGAGCGCGTGTGAAATGTGGAAGGCGCTCAGGCCGCACACACGTCCAAGTATCCATACGTGGAAATAGGGCTCTTACAGTGCAAGCTCTACTCGAGCTACTGCATGAAGAGCAAGACAATGGACGAGTGGTTCAGCGAGTTGGAGCGGATGCACCACGCTCTGGAAAGGCTGGGGTGACCCGTTTCGAACGACGAGTTCATGCAAGTGATGATCTTTGGCGTCGTGTTCACGCACCGCGACATCTACTGCCAGTTCACGATCCAGCGGATTCGCAGCGACCCGATCAAGTCGGAGCTCGAGAAAGTGATCGCAGCGCTGATGGACGAAGAAGCGGTTAACAAGTACATTGCCGAGCACCGAGACGAGTGGGTGACTGCGAATCGCCGTCGCCCTCCTAGGCGTGTTGAAGCAAACCGAGGGTGAAACAAGAGACATCGAGGCGCGAGTTAAAGTCAAAATGATGAGTGAGCATTCCGAAGGAGTTTTTGTGGGTATGTATTGATTTCTTGCTCTGAAGTAGCTGTGATTGTGCGTATGTTTCATTTTCCAATGTCGAGCCAAAATCTAGGGATGTTGAAGTAAGTTGTTGACAATAGCGTAACTACTTTGGAATTGTATTGTGAGTACTGAGAATTTGCCAGGCATGATGACCTCATACTCTTTGTTTCGGATCTTGTTATGTCTTCTACAGACTCGCCGAGCGCCACTCGATCTCGTATTGCAACGGATACGAGATTTTGTCGCCGCTGTAGTCCACGCAGCTCACGTAGAACGAGCCCAGCGGGATTTCGTGCAAGTCCCAGCCCTCCACCGCTGCTTTCGGAGCCCATTCGTCACAGATCGACGTGACGGCGCCTTGCACACGCAACGGGTTTGCTTCCCAAGAGCTACTGTCGCTACCATCACCACTTAAACCCAAATTAGCACTGAAGGGTCTTGCTGGGAGCTCAGTGACTGGAGTTCCACGAAGATCCAGCACCAAGAGCGTGGGCAGCGCCATCAAACTCTCTGGGATCTCGGAAATCGGGTTGTACGCCAACGCAAGAAACGTAAATGGTTGGTCCAGGAAGGTATCCTCCGCAATAAACGCGATGTTATTACTCGACAGCGACGACGACGAGACGAGCGGTAGTTTGAGCATGGACGGTGGTATCTCTGTAATTCCCGGACTCAGCTCCAGGTCGAAAGAGTATACTCCGCCCCATGCTTCCGGCAGGTTGTTGGGCAAGTGCGTCAGGTTCGTCCCACAAAATCGGATATCCGTCAACGGACACTCGCTCGAGAGCAAACCTGGCGGGATGCTCGACATGTTGGAGAGTACGATTGCTAGAACCAGCAGCAGCGGGTGTGCACTTACAGTCAGCGCGGCGTCTTCGTCCCAGTCAGCGATGCTGGAGTTGTAGATCTTGAGCACCCCCAGCGTCGCGAAACTCTGGATGGTCGATGGGATCCCCAGCCCTGGACAGTGCGAGACGATGAGGGTCTGCAGGAATCGCGCCTCAACGTTTGTCAGTGGGACCTCGATCTCGGTCTTGTGGCCTGAAATGCCTCTCTGCGAGCAGCTCACCTCCAGCACCACGCAGACGTACTTTCTCGACGCCCATGGTCGGAGTTCCAGCAAACACCCTACAACTTGACTACTGTAGGCGACAAGGCTTGCGTGAACGTGGAGAATGAGAACCAGTAGTCCAGCACAAATCAAGACAACATCGAGGCAGCGTTTCCGATTCTTCTTTGCGGTGTCACTGGGATCAGCGGTGGGTTTCTTCTCTGTCCTACGCGGAACAAAAGGTAGGATGCTTGGTCTTGGACCACCCGTGGCAGATACGCCGCCGTGCTGAGTGTGGTGAACGTCTGCTGTTCGTTCTGTTGGTGATATTTGAGGGCGGAGGTGGTTCCCCCGAGTCACGAGTGTTTGGATCGACCACAACGCGTGGAAAAGCATCACGCCCGGTGTCATCTTGGACACAAAGTCGACGACCGATGTCACAAAGATCTGATTCGCCTCGGCGAGGGTGTTGATCCCCCACGTGTCCATGATGTAGTATTGGAACGGAAAGTTGCCAGTCTCTAGGTCCATATCGAGATAGTACGGATAGAAGATCGCCGACGGGATCAGAATGCCGTACACAGTGTCCACCACAGCGTCGATAACGTGCTTGGCGAGCTTCTCGTCCAACCTAGAACTCTTCTTTTTGCGACGATACCAAAAGTGGATGATCGGCAGACACCAGCAGTTCGCAACGACCACGAGCGCCATCGTGCGGTTGATCCAGACTTTTGCGACCAGGTTGCTGAGTTTGTTCGCCTGAAAGATCTGCAGTCCGGCCTCGACAGCGTTGGAGACCTGGAGCATGTCCATCTCATTCTTCTCCACGAAACCTCGAAACGCCGCGACGAATCGATTCACGAATGCTCGAACTGAACCAACAGCTCCATTCACGTACCACCACCTCGGACGCGAGAGTTGCTTGAAGGAGATCATGACGGCGCTGGCAAACACGGAGCCGCGTTCGCGGAGTTGTGATCGCCGTCCTTTTCGCGGTGGCAGCGAGAACACGAGCTCTCGCGACACGAGGCTGCAAAAGATAGTGTTGAGCACGGCAAGCCCATGTGCGATCGTGATCCCATAGCTCATGGCACGAACAGGCGAGTCAAAGCGCTTGATCGAGTCTGCTAGTGGGTAGATCCAGCTAATCGCGTTCTCGCTGCTCATCAAGTACCGATACACCTCGGTGTAGCCGTAGAAGTAGACTCCGACGAGGAGATGCAGCGCTACGATCGCCAGCCAGCAGAGTCGCCGCATAGCAAGCGAGACCTCGACGTCTCTGTGTGGTGCTTCTGCTTCTGACTCGCCACCAGTCAGGTTGGAATCGAGTGAACCACCACCATTTCGTTTACTGTAGTCTTTGTCGAGCGGCGGCAGTGGCTGTGGGATAACCCGGGACATCGCGCACTTGCCTATCTGATTGTTGATCTATCAGCCTGTCAGCCAGTCTGTCAGAGAGAGGTCAAACAATGAGCGTCAATGCTCATCAACGATTACTTCGTTCATGGGCTTTTGATCCGTAAAGATCATTGCACCACGGCTCTTCGCTCGGGCTGTTGGTTTCGGTTTGCTCTGAAGGCATGAGTTGGCCTATCAATGGGGAACGTATGGTTTCGCGGTCCCAAAGTAAGCCCACTCCGAAACCACCAACCATTTTTCTGCCAACTCGTTACCCGTCCGCAAGACCCGCCACTTGCATCTCAGGACAACAAAGCATCATGGAGTCGGAGCGCCAAATCGCCAAAACGAACGCGCTTGATGATCCAGCTATGGATCGTCCGAACTCCACGAAGCAAAGCTCCGACTACGACTCACTCAGGACCTTGAATGCCTGGGACGTCGTGACCGGCGACGAGAAGCAGCAAGACGGCGATCCTGAGAGGATCAGAGAGAAGATTTGCGACTTTTTGAAAGCTCAATGCCGCAGACCAAGACCACGATTGGTTCCTTGGAAGTCATGTGCCAATGGTTACTCCAGCTAGAGCAACTCGAATGACAAGGGACTTGTGTGTTGGACCAATTGCTGGGAAAGATTGGAAGCCGGAAGCGGATCACAGGATGGTGCATGTACTAAATTACTGAATAACTACTGGGGTTTGGTGTTACACTCACGAATCACAGTTTGCCACAGTTTAGTCTGGTCATTGGTTGATTCACGAGAGACTTCACATCTAACTTAGTTCGGGTATACGTACATCCTCCCCTGATAGCATTCCGAAGTTGGCACTAGTCTCAGTATCTTCGTCAGTCTGTATGATTGCTTAAGTGGACTCGAGCGCTCGTTTTACCAAAAGCTATTTGCGGCTGTCCACTTGTACAGAGTGACGAGCTCTTCGATTTCCACCACTTGAGTCACGCTCTACGAACTCGCGCGGCACCACTCGATTTCATCGCTCAACGGCTACGATAGCGGTCCATTCCCGTTGTCAACACAGTTCACAACGAACGAGCCCACTTGGATCTCGCTTATATCTTCTTCCCAATTCTCAGCAGCAGCCGCCACGTGTCGGGTCAGCTCTTTACACAACGGTGTGGCAGCGGCTAGCACTGGTATTGGTAGTGGGTCTTCCCAAGAAGAGCCTCCATCATCATCACCACCATCATTTATTTCTGAGCTTGAATTGCCAAGATCCTCTGGGAGGGTGGGGAGCTCAAAGACCTTCGTGCTGCGAATGTCGAGCAGCAACGGAAGAGGCAGCGCCAGGATGCTCGCTAGGATAGCGGAAATCGGGTTGTACGCAAGCTCCAAGAAGCCGAACTGGTGGATGAGGAACATATCATCGTGTACGGATGCTGTGCCGTCACTCGATAGGGGCACCGACGTGAGAAACGGCAGCGTCAGCAACGCGCGTGAAAACTCCGTGATCACCGGACTCAGCTCTAGAAAGAAGGCAAACACATTCCCCCACGCGTCGTACACAAGTTTCCGGCAGGTTGTTGGGCAAGTGCGTCAGGTTCGTCCCACAAAATCGGATATCCGTCAACGGACACTCGCTCGAGAGCAAACCTGGCGGGATGCTCGACATGTTGGAGAGTACGATTGCTAGAACCAGCAGCAGCGGGTGTGCACTTACAGTCAGCGCGGCGTCTTCGTCCCAGTCAGCGATGCTGGAGTTGTAGATCTTGAGCACCCCCAGCGTCGCGAAACTCTGGATGGTCGATGGGATCCCCAGCCCTGGACAGTGCGAGACGATGAGGGTCTGCAGGAATCGCGCCTCAACGTTTGTCAGTGGGACCTCGATCTCGGTCTTGTGGCCTGAAATGCCTCTCTGCGAGCAGCTCACCTCCAGCACCACGCAGACGTACTTTCTCGACGCCCATGGTCGGAGTTCCAGCAAACACCCTACAACTTGACTACTGTAGGCGACAAGGCTTGCGTGAACGTGGAGAATGAGAACCAGTAGTCCAGCACAAATCAAGACAACATCGAGGCAGCGTTTCCGATTCTTCTTTGCGGTGTCACTGGGATCAGCGGTGGGTTTCTTCTCTGTCCTACGCGGAACAAAAGGTAGGATGCTTGGTCTTGGACCACCCGTGGCAGATACGCCGCCGTGCTGAGTGTGGTGAACGTCTGCTGTTCGTTCTGTTGGTGATATTTGAGGGCGGAGGTGGTTCCCCCGAGTCACGAGTGTTTGGATCGACCACAACGCGTGGAAAAGCATCACGCCCGGTGTCATCTTGGACACAAAGTCGACGACCGATGTCACAAAGATCTGATTCGCCTCGGCGAGGGTGTTGATCCCCCACGTGTCCATGATGTAGTATTGGAACGGAAAGTTGCCAGTCTCTAGGTCCATATCGAGATAGTACGGATAGAAGATCGCCGACGGGATCAGAATGCCGTACACAGTGTCCACCACAGCGTCGATAACGTGCTTGGCGAGCTTCTCGTCCAACCTAGAACTCTTCTTTTTGCGACGATACCAAAAGTGGATGATCGGCAGACACCAGCAGTTCGCAACGACCACGAGCGCCATCGTGCGGTTGATCCAGACTTTTGCGACCAGGTTGCTGAGTTTGTTCGCCTGAAAGATCTGCAGTCCGGCCTCGACAGCGTTGGAGACCTGGAGCATGTCCATCTCATTCTTCTCCACGAAACCTCGAAACGCCGCGACGAATCGATTCACGAATGCTCGAACTGAACCAACAGCTCCATTCACGTACCACCACCTCGGACGCGAGAGTTGCTTGAAGGAGATCATGACGGCGCTGGCAAACACGGAGCCGCGTTCGCGGAGTTGTGATCGCCGTCCTTTTCGCGGTGGCAGCGAGAACACGAGCTCTCGCGACACGAGGCTGCAAAAGATAGTGTTGAGCACGGCAAGCCCATGTGCGATCGTGATCCCATAGCTCATGGCACGAACAGGCGAGTCAAAGCGCTTGATCGAGTCTGCTAGTGGGTAGATCCAGCTAATCGCGTTCTCGCTGCTCATCAAGTACCGATACACCTCGGTGTAGCCGTAGAAGTAGACTCCGACGAGGAGATGCAGCGCTACGATCGCCAGCCAGCAGAGTTGCCGCATCGGAAGAGGCAACAGGCTAGAAGTGGAGACAGCTTCAACGGCTGGTGTTGCATCGCGAACAGGCCGCATGTTAACTGACCTTCCTCGTCGCGTTTGCTGCTTCTACTGGTGGGCAACGGCTGTAGGGAACCTGGGGCATCGTGAACGTCTTTGCTTTCGACGAGCCTTTGGGGGAGACAGCAACAAACGCACGTGAGCACCGATACCCGATATCCGAGGATCCCCGTAGCCGTCTTGTAGCGGTAGAGCGTAGTTGACGCTTGAACGTATGCCAGCAAACCTTGTCGGATGTTGGTTTTGTTTGTTAGCTCAATAATAATAAGCATTTGTGAGCTGGACAAAATCTCCTCGACCAGTTCTCACCTCCACATACTAAAATTAATTATGAGGAAATCACGCGGCACGACACCCAAACACCAACATACTTCAATGTGCGTGTACTGCATCCCATTAGCAAGTAACTCTTGTAACAGCTAGCTTTCTAGCTGGTGGCTTCCTGCTCCGTGGTGATGCGGCGTGCGATCTTGGACCACGTGTAGTGCAGCGGCAGACGCAATTGCGTGATGCGCGTGCCGTCCCGCGTGTCTCGACTGGACGACGCAACCTCGTGGAACTGGCAGACGTCGTGAAGCAGTAGGCGGTAAAAGCTGTCACGCATCGCCAGCGTCAGCGTGCTCGTCGACACTTCCCACTTGCGGAAGCACTCGCTGCCGGCGCACGGCTCCAGCTCGCTCTCAAAGCTAAAAATGCTCTTGCGGCACTCTTCGGTCTTGCGCTGCGCAAAGAGCACCACGATTTCTTCCAAGCAGAACAGGAAGCGGCGATGCAAGAACCGAGTCAGGTTCGCCGCGAGTTGTTTCCCAGACGCAGCGCTCTCGTTGGTGTCATCACCCTCGAGCTTCTCCACCTTGGTCTTGAGTTTCTTCTTCTTCTGCTTCTCTTTTCGCTCTCGGTCCTGTGCGTGTCGTTTCTCGCGCTCGTGCTCCTTCGCCAGCGTTTCAAAGAGGTTTTCCACCTCTTCCGAGTCACACTTGCGCAGCATGAAAGCCTTCTTCTTCTTTGAAGTAGAATTTACAGTAGCTGCTGGAAGGGGTCGCTCGCCGGGTTGATGCAGGTCGTCGCACGTGTCGCTGCTCATAAACGCCTTTGCTTCACCGATTGATCGCATCAGCGACAGCAGCGGCTCGCGGTCTGGAATCGACACCAATCGGCTTTCGAACACCTGGGACTGCAAAAAGTGGCAAATGTCGTTCACCAACACACTGCTTCGCTTGTTCACAGCGCTGGAAGTCGTAGCGATCGCGCTGTGGAACCCAACGAAAGCGCGAAGCGTGTTCGCACGCAGTCGCTCTTCAAGCACGCGCTGTGCTTCGAC
>JALBZB010001048.1:0-13842 GCA_038050625.1 Pythium sp. MPC-2022a
CACACCTGCCGAAGACGTTGCACTCCCTCTACCACGCGTGAATAGACGAGCAGCGCCATCTGGTGCTCCCTGCAAGAGATCTGGAAAACGACAATGTCATCTACAACATCCAATGCTCGCTGCAGGACTACCTCCCGTGCGTGCTGCGCATGATGAGAGTGGTCGAGGCGTATGGCACGAGCGTCAAGAACGCATGCCCACTGCGCAGCAACGTCGTGCCCAAACACGTCCGCATAGACACGGCCTCGCTCGTCAACCTCTGCTTCACAAAGGAACAGGTTAAGCGAAGCGACTACACGAAAAAGGGCAACCTCATCAAGCGCCACGACAACACCTGGGGCTTCTTCTTCAAGACCAACATGAAGTGCTTCCGCGCGCATGGGTACACGTTCGACCACCAGGTTGAGACGGACGGCGTTGGCTGCAACATCCTCCTGAAGCGAGATGATCTTCTCGGCAAGCGGGCGATCCGAGCGAAGACAAGAAGCAGCGAGATGTACGTCGACGAGGTTGCCGACTACGAACCCTGAAAGACAAGACAGTCGTCGCGATCGACCCCAACATGAACGACCTGTTGTACTGCGTCGACGACGACACCAAGCAACAGACAACGTTCCGACACACACAGGACACGCACCGTAAAGAGACAAAGGCGAAGAAGTACCGGGACTACGTACAGGATCGCAAGCAGGAGGTGATCGACGGGAAGCGCGTCATCGAATGGGAGGCGGAGCTGAGCGCCTACAACAGGAAGACGACCGACTTCGAGCGCTTTAAAGCCTACGTGGGTAAAAAGAACGAGATGAACAGGCGTCTGAGCCCCGTGTACTATCAGTACATCTTCCGGAAGCTGAAGCTGGGCGGCTACATGCATCACCAGATAACAGAAGCTCGTCTCCTGAAGTGGTTCGAAAAGCTGTTCGAAAGCGGAGCAGAAACGATAGTCGCGATCGAGGATTGGGACCAGAGGCAGCATCGCAGATTCAAGGAGCCCGTCAAGGGCAAGGGCTTCAGGGCGATGTTTCGGAAGGCGGGCTACGACGTGTACCTGGTCGATGAGTTCCGCACCAGCTGCAGGTGCAGCGCGTGCGAACAGGGCGAGTGTCAGACGTTCCGAGTCTGCGAGAACCCTCGGCCGTACAGGAGCGACAGCATCTTGCGTCACGGGCTGGTCGAGTGTATGACTTGTTCCAGGCTGTGGAAGCGAGATATGAACGCCGTGTCGAACATCTGGAAGGTGACGACGAGTGCGATCCGAGGCGAGGGTCCCCTCGCATACCTCCGAAGAGCCAGAGGCTTAATCAGTGGTACTATCCATATGGATACGTCGGCAGGGAGCGAAGTTCCCGGGTGTTTTTCGACGCTCCCACACAACCACGATTTTCACGATGAGACGCGAAATGTAAAGAAGAGGCGTGTAAATTTAGTGTATCTTGTTACGAAACGAGCGCGGTCAAATGAAGAACTGACTGAATATACTCTTTGCCTTGCTAATGGGCGAGTGAGGCTGGCTGACTGCTGCTGGCTAATGGATATTGTTGTTCTTCTTAAGAATGTGCTCGATGGGGTTTGTCGCCGGCGCGTCCGCGTCCTTGTTGAGAAACGCCATGAGGTCGTGCAGCATAGTTTCTTCGGGGGACGAGCCCTCGCTCAGCCCGCCGTACTCCTCGGGGATGTTCTCGAGCGGGATGCGCTCCTTGAGCGCCTCCAGGATGTTCTTCTTGCCGCGCACCATCACCACTTTCTCGCGCGTCACCTCGTCGATCATGTTCTTCACCACGTTCCAGACCGCATTGAACCACGACGGGATGTTGATCACGAAGATGTACGCGCAACGCTCCGGGTAGTGCTTGCCCGAGACCGCTGCGGCTTTCTTCACGTACTCGACCGCTTCGCCGCGGAAATCCGTGATGCCGATGCCCTCGACGTCGATGACCGAGATACACTTCTTGTTGTCGTCCGCCTCGATCACCTGCCAGAGGAACTCGGTCACCATCAAGTAGTTGTGCATGAGGTCGTCCAGGTTCAGCCCAGCACCTTTGAGCGCCTTCAGGTTGATCTTGCCAGGCTTCTCGTAGTACACGGGCTCGCCATTTTTGCCGCACTTGTGGTAGTAATGCGGGTAGTTCTCCTTGATCGTCTTGAACGCCGGGCTCGGTTGCGACAGAATCTCGCTCAGCTGCTCGTCACGGCGCCACACCAGTGTCTCCTTGTACCGCGTAAGCGCCTTCACTTCGTCGCCTTTCTCGGCGAGTACGAAGCGCTTCGGCACGGTTGCCACCGTCAGGTCAGTGGACGTCGTCGCGGCCACTGGTGCCACACCGTTCACAGCAACAGCAGCAGCAACTGGGGCGCTACTCGCATACCCGTTGGTGATAGCAGACACGGGGATGCCACTTGTAGTAGAAGAAGCAGCGGTCGAAGAAGCGAGCGTAAAGCGGTACTCCATCACGATCAACTTGAGGGTCGCGTTCGTCGGTGATTGTTCCATCTCGCGACGGTGCTGTTCTACGCTCGGCGGCTCGAAAAAAGACGAGAACGGGTGGTCCACCTTCACAGCAACGTAGAATGCAGGAAACGCCACCAGCACCAGCACCACGAGCTCGCGTTTGAGCCCGTCCTCCATCAAACTCAGCGAGTTCCACAGGAAATGCGTCAGGATCGCATACAGCAGTGCAAACACGGGCACCGGCACCATGCGCAGCACGTCCACGAGCTTGTAGAACAGCGACAGTTTGGGGATGTTTGTGAACGCCGCTGCACTGCTACTACTACTGCTACTACTGCCATTACCGTGCGATCCGGAAGGCTCAGTAGCGCAGGCGGCGATTTTGCCCATGGCTTTCCGTGGCGCCACGCCGATCAGCTTCAGCACGAGCTCCCCCGGTCCACTGCGCAATGGCAATACAAAAATCGACTCTTTCTCCTGCGACGTCGCTTCATCGTAGTCTGCAACCGCGTGCGCGAGCAGCTTCTCCTGTAGCAGTAGACCGGGCAATACCGCTGTCGCCTGGTTCGAGAGCTTGAAGACGATCTCCGCCTGCTGGATGGCGCTGCTGGTACCGCTCTTTAATCGCGCTTTGTCGATATTGTTTTCCAGCAGCGCGAGTGGGAGCGCGATCTTCTGGCCGTAGTTGTATGACGTGATGATCTTGTTCATCATCGAGATTTGCTCCACGCGAGGCTTGGCAGGGCAGATCGTGAACTTGAGCTCGTGGCCTTTCCCGTCACAGCAAATGTATCCACCGGCGATGCGGCTCGTGGGCTTCTTGAAGTTGCTCAGGCGCTTGTTGAACATCTGCGAGTGGCGATTGGACTCCACGACGGTGATTACGACATTGCGGTCGCCGTAGCGCAGCGGCCCTTGTGATTCGCCTCCCTGCCCAGACAAAGCGCTTGAAGACGCAGTGGACTGCGGGTTCGATCCGACATTACTCGCAGACGAAGCGCTCGCAGTCGACGCATTCGATACGTTGGAGGACGACACTGAAAGCATCACCGTAGGTGCCGACGCCGTCTTGCTATCCGCCTTCTCCTTCGCTGCCGCTGTGGCGCCGGTTGTCGCTGGCAACTTGCGGAACGACACGAACATCTCGCCCGGGATATTGCGCGGACGCGGCCCCACGTAGCCCGTGATGCCGCCGGTCTTGTTGTTCCAGACCATGCCATGCTGGTTCACGAGCACGACTGGGTAGCCGAACTCGACGACCTCGCCGATGTCGCGCTGGTCCGACGGGTCGAGCACGAGGTACTCGTCTTCGTTGAAAAGATGGTCGAGCTTCTCGCCGAGCGGCGGCACGCAGCTCAGGATGCCGTGACGTCCGTTCTTCTCATAGTAGCCGATGCCCAGCAGCTCACCCGCATTTGCAGTCGCGTTGCTGCTGTTACTGCTTGAAGCGTACGCTGACGCGGCCGCCAGACGGATCTTGTGGCCATAGCGCACGTAGAGCACGTCGTCCGACATGGCGCGCGTAACGGAGAAGAGGGATGTGACGAATGCGCCTCTGTCACTCACACACGCAGTAGACGTCCACAGAGAGATAGATAGAGAGAGAGCGCGCCACGCGTTGGTTGACGCACGCTTCCTTCCTTCCCTTCGGCGTGGCGTGGCGTGGCGTAGCTCTTGGGTTGCTTTGGTTTCCGCACTGAACCAATTTTCGAACGACATAGAGAGAGCAAGTAAGGAGGGAAGGCGGGAATTAGGAAGGGGTGACCTTCAATGTTGACTCTTGATTGGTAGAAATAAAATATTATTGATTTGCTATACCCAATGGTAGATAGACGGATGGAGAATGGCATATTTTATTGGCTGAAAATGAGAATGTTAAATTAGTTGACTCCAGAGGGGGATCTTTTCGTGTGTTGTGCGGACGTTTTATTTCCTAATGCTGTGCACTGCGCACTGACGACGAAAGCAACCCTCCCACTCTCGCTCTCGCTCTCTTGTCCTCTTGTCTACATCGGTTGCGAGCATCAGCATGTTCGACTCGTAAACATGCCCCTCTCTGGCAAATCAACACACATAAAAGCGCACAATCACCACGCCACCAGAGAAATTCTTGAGGGTGTTGCATATTGTAGCTGTTGTTCGTGCATTCGCAATGTTCAGTTTTACAACCAGCTCTCATGGCTCGTACAAGCATCAAACTTTTTTATTTCGGGATAACTATCAATTGGAATTGGTACAGACGGGTTTTGGTTGTCTTGTCAAAATTCGATAATCCTCTTCAAAGCGTGGAAAGTGGCATAAATCCCTCCTTTTAACGATTTGTGGGAGGGTGGGTTCAAAAGATAAGCATTCACCTTCGTTGTTGACACGCGTTGAAACGTGTCCGCCTTGATTCCAAGATGGTCAGCCTTCCTGGTGGAGCTGCTCTCGGTGCCTCGCTGTACCTGCGTTGCTGAGTGAACTGGTTTCCGTACATGAGTGCACCAAGCTTCCATTTGCGTATGGAGATCAAATCCGCAGAGCTCGTGCACAATGCACTCAGGTGCGGGCGGGGAACTTCCCTCCTCACACTCACTGTCTTAGAGCTTCGTGTTTCCAGCTGGAATGCGAATGCCGATATTACCAAATGAACTTCAAAGAGCTCAGGAACTCGGGAATCTGTCAAACGGAATAATTCCGATCTTCTTGAGCAGCGCAGCAGTCACTGGCGATGCTGTTCATTTGAATGAAGGGTGATTCCCATAACAAATACCAAAAATGGTTTTAGACTCGGTTTCTGGCAGTTCACAATGCAAGGATGCATGCAAATTAGACAAAGAAAGATACAAGCGTAGCATACCTGGGACCGGAACTTGGAAGGGTGACTCCATGTTGACATCCAGATCCGCTGGGGTCGCGCGTCGTTTTTGTTGTCTCGTTGGAGTTCCTGCAGAGTCAGCCATCGCGTAATCCTCAGATATCAGAGTAGATGATCTCCAATCTCGGTTCGGTCGAAGTATCAGCTCTTGCTTCTCGATCTGTTCATCCAAAGACACAAAATTCTAATAAGATGCTTACTATAACCAGTTGGCAACCCAGCAGTGTCCACGTTTTACCTCAAATTCTAGGCGATCTTGGTCCAGTTTCATCGCCTGTTCTCGCAAAAGCTGTCGCTCTTGGTCCACGTGGTTTTGCTTCAGCTCCAGCTCCCGCTTCTGCATCACCAGATCCTCTTCTTGGTCTTGCAGCCTCACAATATCAACGTCAAACACACCAGGTGCTCGGTGCCAGCGTCGACTTCGATCGGCTGAGAATCCACTGTTTAGCGCTTGTTCACTTGCTGTTGTATGGAGCTTTCGTCGGTCGCAATGCTCACTTGTGATGGAACCAATCGGTTGGTTTATCAGCGATGCCTGGATGAGCTGATCTTGCTCAGCGATGATCTCCTGCGCATCTGCCAGTTTCTTCTGAAGCACCGCAATCGCCTCGTCTCGATCGCCCAGCGTGTCTTTCTCGAGATCTTCTCGCATCGCGACCTCAAACTGGCCGATTTTGCCCTGGAGAACGTTCATGGACTTGGAAATGTACTGCGGCAGCTGCTGCTTGGATGGCATGTTAAACGCAGTAGGCGTGAAATCGTCAATGGGGACGCTCGTCAGCTCGATCAGCTCTTCTGATTGTCCCTCTGGTCCTTTCCTATAATCAGAACAGCATAAGTGACTCAAAACAGCATGAGCGTTGGAAATGGAAGCACAAACAAACGTACTTTGCGAGGAACAAGTGCGCTGCTTTCCGATACTGGGACGTTAGCAGCTCCAGCTGTCGCTGCAGCCCTTCGTAGCTGCTGACCAAAGCTTCGTTCTCAAACAGGAGCTCTGCCTTTTTCCGCTCAAAGTTTTCCATGATCTGCTTTGTCACCTGACTTTCGTGGGACTGCGCCTGCTGCGCTATTCGCCTTCTCTCTGTGGTGCCGTTGAGTGGCTTCCCAACTGCAATACCCTAGTCGTACACACAATCCCACCACATCATACAACGATACAGATTTTTTAAACCGCGAGCCGACACATCTAACATCACACACGACAGCCAAGGTTTGCACACTCATACCCGCTGCTCTTTGCTATTTCGAGCCACAGAATCCTGTAGGTTCTTGCGCAGCCTCTCGTATTCCGCGTCCTTGCGACGCAGCTGTGCCTTGAACGATGTCTCGACGCCCTGCAGCCTCGCGACCATGACTTCGAGCGACTTCTTCTCAGTCTGCAGCGTCTTGCGTTCGTTCATGAACGCCAGCTCTTTCGCGCGGAAGTAGTTTTCCTGCTGCGCCAAGTTCTGTTTGTTCGCCTCCAGTTCATTCGTCAGCGACTGGACCTGGTGTTTCCTGCGCTGCAGCTCCTTCTCGAGCATCTGCAGCCGCTCGCTCATCTCGTTTTGCCGCACGAGCTCCTGATTGCGCAGATAGAGAAGCAAGCTGATGAGGTCCATGGTCTCGCGCAGGCACTTCTCCGCTCCGTCTTTCTCTTTCTGCAGTTTCTCCTTCCCTACGGCAGTGTACGCCGTCTGACTGCTGATGAATCCCCACACGCTCTTGCTCAGGTTCAGCTGGCAAATCGCTTCTTCCTCACCCTGTTCCTGTGGCCCGAGCCCTGTACCGCGCAACTGGGAACTCATTTCGAATGCGGTTGAGCCTGCGACGTGTACTAGTTGTTCATTCAAGTACTGCTCACTCGCATCCAGTCCCTGGTTCGCTGGAAGCCGCCACGTGAAGTACGACGTGGATGACGACGAGAGGCTCTGCAGCAACGTCGTGGTCATCGGGTGGTCGTCACGCTCTGCGCTGTCGCTTGATCCTTCAGCAGCGTCTTCATAGTGATCGTGCTCGCCACCATCAAACACGCTTGACGACGCGTACCGTGCTCTGCTGGCACCATCTCTGTCGTTGTTGTTGCTTTGTGGTTGCTGGAACCGCTGCTGCTTCCCGCTCCACGTTGCCGCTGCAGCGTCAGGCTCGGGTCGCGAGCGCTTTTGAAGCGGGAGCCGCGCACCGGCGTCCGCCATCTCCTCGCGCGTCGGCTCTCTGTGCACGCGCGCCACCGCCCGCTGCTGTTGGTGGTGATCTCTCATTATTGCGCACAGAATTGAATGCAAGATAAATAGATCGCATTTTCCCGCCAAAAATGCAGCTGGCGATGGACCAGATTTAATAAGCGCGCTTTGAAACAGTAATTTCAAGCCAAAAAACTGATTTTGAGACGCTCCAGACAGCGTCAATAATGTTTTGGTAGCGCGTCTCTGTCTGTCTATCCGTCACGGTCTATTTTTGAAATTTAGGAAAGATGATAGGCCGAACGAGAAATATTGGAGGAAAAAATTGCGGACGGGAAATAATGAAATGCAGGACAGTCATTGGGCAGGTTTTGACAGACTGGGCAGGTTTTGACACGCTTGGTTTGCCCTCGTAGCGGGCACAAAAGCCTTGGTCGTTGAAGGTTGAAGTGGCCATTGGAGGGAACGGAATCCGCTTTTCACACGGAAACAAGAACCGAGACGAGCAAGAAGAAGAAGAGAGACGAGACAATGGGAACGCCGTCGCTGTGCCATGCAGCTGAGAACGGAGACGTGGAGACTGTGAAGGCGCTGGTGGAGAACGGTGCAGACGCGGGCGCTGACGACGCGCGCGCTCGCACGCCCCTGACGCTCACAGCGGGCTCTGGATGTGAAGACGTCGTGACGATGCTACTAGCGGGCGGCGCGCATGTCAACAAACCAAGTCAAGATGGAGAGACGCCGCTACATCGCGCGTCCATTGAGGGCGACCTCACTGTTGTGTGCGCGCTGTTGCGCAATGGTGCCAAAGTGAACAAGTTGGACGACAACGGAGTGATGCCGCCGATCGCTACGTGCGCGAAGAGTCCCAATATCGACGTCATAAACGAGCTACTGACGCACAACGCGCAAGTAGACGCGGCGAACGGACGTGGCGAAACGGCACTGCTGATTGCGAGTCAGAATGGACGTGTGGAGGCTGTGCGCACGCTCCTGCAACATGGTGCGGATGTGAACAAAGCAACGCACGATGGAAAGACGCCACTCTTTGTCGCCTCCCAGCATGGTCACCTCGCGGTTGTTCAGCTTTTACTGGAATGCGGCGCGCAAGTGGACGTTCCGTGTGTGGGGAAAGCTACGTCGCTCTTTATTGCAGCGATGAATGGGCATCATGCAGTTGTCGAAGAGCTGCTCCGACACGATGCGGGCACAGAAAATATCGCAGAGAGCGGGATCACTGCTTTGTACGCTGCAAGTCACAACGGACATCTCGATGTCGTGAAAGTACTTGTTGAGAGTGGTGCCCAAGTCGATCGAGCTGGCATCGTGGAAGAAACGCCGCTCTATGTCGCATGTGAGAAAGGTCACTTTGAGGTAGTGAACACACTCATTCGCGGCGGTGCGCAAGTGAACAAGACAGCTATGGAAGGTCCAACTCCTCTCATCCTTGCGGCGCAGAACGGTCACCTGGACGTTGTAAAAACAATTCTGAAGAGCGGTGCGCTCGTGAATGCATCGGCAAAGAACGGAGGGAGTGCACTTCGGTTTGCAGCGGGAATGGGCCACTTGAATGTTGTCAAGGAGTTGCTAGAGAACGGCGCGGAGGTGGATGTGACGGACGCTCACCAAACGACCCCGCTTTTCTTCGCGTGCCAACGAAATCACTTGGATGTCGTTATGGAACTTTTGAAGAGTGGAGCCCAAGTGAATCAAGTGAACGCCAACGGAGCAGGTCCACTACATATCGCATCTCACAGTGGTAACGTTGATATCGTCAAGAAGCTGATCGACGCTGGAGCTAAAGTAGACAAAGAGGACACTAATGGCATGGTCCCTTTGTACATCGCATCTCAAAGCGGTCACCTGGACGTTGTCAAAACTTTGCTGGCAAGCGATTGCCAAGTCGATTCGAAGACTACAGGGGGAATTACACCTCTCCACGTCGCTTCCCAGTGTGGTCACGCCAGCGTTGTAAGTGAACTCACTCGCTACGGTGCTCAAGTGGATACTACAGACACCGAGGGAGGAACACCGCTCTTTTCTGCATCTCTGGAGGGGTATCTGGAAGTTGTCGAAGCTTTGCTAAGGAACGGTGCACAAGCGAACAAACCTGCTCTATATGGAATGACTCCTCTGTTCGCCGCTACCAACCCAGACCACGTAAGCATCATCAACACGCTCGTGAAATGTGGCGCCAATGTGAATATGACCGTCGCAGATGGGAAGACGCCTCTGCACGTGGTGGTGTTCAACGGGGGTCACCTGAAAGTGGTCAAAGCACTGCTAGAAAACGGCGCGCAAGTTGACAGAGTGGATGGAACTGGAACAACTCCATTACTTCTCGCCTCCCAGCAAGGTCGTGTGGACATCATGCACGAGCTCATAAACCAAGGGGCTCAAGTAAACTGGTCCAATTCCAGCGGAGCGACGTCACTTCACCTTGCTTCCAGTGGGGGGCATCCTGATGCAGTAAAAATACTCTTGGATTGTGGCGCTGATGTCGACATGGCGGACCGGTACGGTTGGACTCCTCTGTACATCGCTTCCAGCCAAGGCCGCGGTGATGTTGTGAAAGCGTTGCTGAATCGTGGGGCACAAGTGGACAGAGTAGATACAACTGGATCTACTCCGCTCTTCGTCGCATGCCATCAAGGGCACTCAAGTATAGTGACTACTCTTTTGGAGTCAAGTGCAAACCTCACCACACCAGGCTTCAATGGACACACGCCACTTTCCATTGCGTGCTTCGGTGGATACAGCGACATCGTGCAGGAGTTGCTTCGCAAAGGCGCTCCGGTTGATCTACCGGATCGTGGAGGAAGTACGCCACTGATTTGTGCATCCCAGCAGGGGCACTTCCAGATCGTGAAACTCCTCATCGCCTTTGGCGCTTCAATTGATGCGAAGAACGCACTTGGAGAGACGGCGTTGACTGCGGCTGGACGTGCCGGAAAGTTCAATGTGCTGAGAGAATTGATGGATACCGGCGCGTCGGTGCACGTTCGGCCAGCGCATGGAGAGACTTGTTTGATCTCTGCTGCTCGATTTGGTCATCTGAGCACGGCTGACCTGCTCATTCAGCGAGGATGTCTACGTCCAAGCAGCAACCATCTGGAGTCCGAAGCGCCCTTGATGCTTGGTACGCTCCAGACTCTTTGTGAGTACGCTCCTCGCATGCACGAATTTGCGTCAATGTGGGATAGCGTGGTGCAACGACTAATAAAGCTGCATATTCAAGCCGAGAGTGACGAGGAATCCTTCGCGAAGATCATCCGTCAGTTCGTGGCGATCATTTTCCGCCTGTTCAAGCTCAAGGCGATACGCGAGACAAACAACGTCTTCGTTCGCATCATTGTGATTCGGGACGTTACGAATAGAATACGCGATTTCCACACGGAGATCGACGACTTGGAGAAAATCGTCAACCCGAGCGCAATCAAGACAATCTGCAGTGCGAAATGGGAATGCAACCAAGCCGCGATGGTTCAAGTCTTCAGAGTCACTCTCAGTGAAGCAAATCACGTGACTGTGAGCCTAAAAGAGGAAATCGACCGGGTTGAGTCGATATCACTGCTGCAAAACGAGTTGTACGCGCGCTGCGATCAACACAGCGAAGAGATGCTCGAGTTGCTTCGCGATAGTTTAAAAACGGCGCTGCGCTTCTCGAAAGGGCTTGTTGTCCCAGCGCTCCCTAAATGGTTCATTTCTCATTACGAGCTTGATATCGACCAAAGCCAAGCTCTGGACACTCATAACGACAGCTCGATGCGACCAATTCACGCAAAATGGCAGAGCTCAGACGTCATGGTAAACGAAGTCGACATACCACAAGAAGATTTTGAAGAAAGTGTTGCTCGGTGGTTCAAGCTGAGCCATCCGAATGTGGTCGAGCTTTTCGGCGCGTCACATCTCCGTCGTCCATTTGTCGCTGTCTTTGAGAAGGCCAAGGCTACAAACCTGAGAAGCTATTTGTCGATGGTGCAACACCGGTGCCAGGTGTGGCAAAAGCTGTTCGAAATCGCACTGGGACTGAAGTTTCTCCACGAGCGGGATATCATCCTCGGCACCTTCCAGTGTTGTCATCTTTGGGTTGATACTCACGGTGTAGCGAAGATCAATGGGCTCGACATCGAAGCTTCCAACTTGCAGCCTGCTAATGACCCCGACCGCGTCCGTTGGCAGTCGCCTGAGAGCTTGAGAGGCGAGAACCCGTCGATCCAGTCCGACATTTACTCGTTTGGAATGTGCATTTTGGAAGCAACGAGCGGGCAAGTACCTTGGGGCGACGCCACAGCCAGTGAAGTCGCGTCAAAGCTTGCACGAGATTCGAGGCCTCTGCGACCACAGGACATGACTGACTTGCAGTGGCAACTTGTGAAGAACATGTGCTGGGCGGACCCGGCTCAGAGAACCAACATGTCGCGGATCATTGAGAGCTTGAGGCAGTTTGCAGCTGATGCGAGCCAAATTGACAGCCTCCGAGTGTTCGGACCTGCCTCGATAAACATTGGTTCCAGCCTATCTGATATTCACGAGTTTGTTTTTCCAGAGCTGGGATCGCCGTTGAAGAAGTATTTGAAGCGAGTGGGAGACAACATCGCTCTGTGCCGCGATCACGTGGAAGAGATCCACCACATTTTCTGCCGACTGCAAAACATCTACGAGTGGCTGTGCTCCACGAACAAACTACCCAGCGATCCTGGCGTGGGGAAATACTGCGCGGCGCTGTTGAGCTTTCGCAGCTTTCTATGCATTACAGCGCTCTCTGAAAAATCGGTGCTTGAACGAGCTCGAAGTCAGAGAGTGTCGTCACGAAACAACGTACTTCACCGAGAACTTGACACAGTACTTGAGGCACTGGAGATGCAAAACACTGATCGGATCCACCACTGGCGTGAGAGCATTCAAGGTGACGATGAGACGCAAGAGGGAGGACAACCTGGAAGTCATTGCAGCCCTGATGATGAACAAAAGAATTCCGGCACCAAAGACTCTCCAGCCCTGGAAATCGTTCGATTCGACACGGAGAATGGTGCTCAGGCGTCCCTGCCTCTTGATCTCGTGAGCAAACTGTGGCGCATTCCACTTCACGAGCTCAAGTTCGACCGAGATGAGTCGATCGGCACAGGCTCTTTCGGCGAAGTGTTTCTAGGCACGTGGTTAACCACTCCTATAGTGGTGAAATTCATGGGATACGAAACCGATGCTGCCGGATGTCCCCAGGAGCTATTTCTGCACGAGTTGCGAGTCTGGTTCCCACTGAAGCACCCCAATGTTGCGAGACTCTACGGTGCGTTCGACATCGACAAGCGCTACTTCGTGTGCGAGCGCGTTGCGAACGGTACATTACGTGATTATTTGAAACAAGATCGAAACCACGACAAGAAGTGGCAAAAGCTGCACGAAGCCGCTCTGGGACTGCGCTATTTGCACCAAAACAATATCTTGCACAACGACCTCAAGGGCGACAACTTCCTGGTCGGCGCCGACGACAAAGTCAAGATCATCGATTTCGGCTTGAGCAGCATTCTCAATAGTGCTGAGGTGAAGTTCAATCAGAAGAAGCTTGGTGCGTTGCACTGGCGATCACCCGAGTGCCTACATGGGGATGAGCGACTCACTCTGGCGTCCGACATCTACTCGTTCGGGATGTGTATCGTGGAGGTGGGCTCTGGTGCATTTCCATGGGGGAATAGAACTCCGGATGCTGCTGTGCGCTTCCAGGTGCTGCGAAAGAAAGCTTTGCCGCGCAAACCCGACGCGATGAACGAGAATCAGTGGAGCTTGGTCCGGATGATGTGTACTTTCGATCCGCTCGAGCGCATCGACATCTCGACAGTCGTGGATCGGCTGTACGAGTTTGCGCAGCAAGAGAAGGCAGTAGTTGTTAGAGAGGCTTCCAGCGTGCTGTAGAAGGGAAGCCAGTCAGTGGCGTCATCTTGTTGAAGACGATAACTGACATGACATGACAGTTCGAGCAGGCTGAACTTGAAATTACGCCCAGTACTAGTATAGCAGAGTTTGTCCTTCAGTTTACTCTATTTCCAGCACGAGCTTTGATTTTTCTGAAACACATGGACGTTGGGAAGTCATTATTGCAAAGAGGAGCTATCATTAATTGACTTGCTACCGACCTGCTTCAACAAGCATGTGGAAGCGCTGTCTCTACCCCAGCAAGACAGTAGGGGCTGAAGGGACCCCACAGGTTATGCCGTCTTGGTCGAGTTGATCCCAGTAGTCGGTCTCAGGCCCCTTCTCTTAGTTAGCATGCTGACTGTTGAACCTCCGTCGCAGGATGACCAGAAGGTGGATGAAGCAGCTTCGCAGCAGACCAGATAGGAGGCGATTGCCGCAGCGATGAAGCTCAAGCG
>JALBZB010001049.1:0-13824 GCA_038050625.1 Pythium sp. MPC-2022a
ATGGCAACAACTACGGCTATGGTAACAACTACGGCTATGGCAACAACTACGGCTACAATGGATATGGCAATGGCTATGGCTACGTTGGTGGCTACGGTAGTCCTGTTGGCTTCAACAGCTTTGGCTTCGGCAACGGCTTTGTCCCTGGGTACCAGTTCGCGAACGGCAACTTTCTCTGAGCTTTGTTGAGATAATGTCTTGATCGTGTTCGGAGTACAGTACCTGCCGCAAGTAAACAAAGAATGCGTGTTGTGTGAAGTTCTACATTTGTCAGTTGGCTCATAACACACGGGAAAAGCAACATGGTACAGTAGTCGAACTCTACTTGTTTTCCTGAAGATTCTCGAGCCAAACACAATGTAGTAGCCTTTATTGTTATGGTATTGGTCTCGCTGAGCACTTGTAAGCTGCCTGTCCGTTGTTGTCAACTTAGCAAATGGGTACACTTTACTGTTCGTAAGTACAGTAAAGAAGCAACAGAAATTGGTTGAGCCGAACTTACTGGACTTCCAGTAAGTACGCGTGCACGTACTACGTAATCAAATACGCACTTTACTAACCCTTCACAAGCCGTGCGTATTTAATGATGCCAACTTGCTCGTTTTCGCTCCTCCACATCACTCTTGAAAGAGCGCCAATGGCCCAGCTCGAGAGGGCAGCAATGGCAATGGCGTCATCTCCTCTTGCGCGTTTCTACGAGGCACTGGAGCGCGAGACCGAGCGCGTCTGCGCGCCGGACAGCATCGAGGTCGAGGCGCTGAAGAAGCTCGTGCTCTTCGAGTTCGACGAGTCACTGCTGCGATCGCGACCGACATTCAAGCTCTTCCTCAGCTTTGGCGACGGCGATGAGAACACCCGCAACAAGATGCTCGCGACCCTCAATGCGCTATCGACAATCCTGACGCTCTCGTTCCGTCTGAACGCATTTCTACCGCTGAAGGTGAAGCTCTGGAAGTGTCTGTTCGAGTCCTGCGTGACGCTGATCCGAGGCGGTCAGATCTTCGACAGCCAGGGCGTGGACAGCAGTTGGCTCTGGGTCGTCGAGGGCGAGCGCTTCCCGGCGTTCAGTGTCAGTCTGAATCTCCGCGAGGAGTGGCACGTGGACTCAATGGTCGAGTTCTTCACGACGCCATCAGCAGGGCACGCGACCTGGGGCGGACAGTACTTTGTACCAAACCAGGTTGCCATTGGACTGGAGCTCAGCGGGAGCAGTGATACGCTTCGGAGTCTGTGCCTCGTCGAGCAGCTGCTGGATCGCGTGTACGCGAGTCCGACGCGTCAGTTTGCAGTCAACGCGCTGGGTGTAAGCGATCAGGCGATGGACGAAACGCATCTTGCAGTACTCCAAGGTCTGATCAACAAGAACCACGAAATTTACCAGATCGAGAAGCTGCGCGTGGTGGACGTGATACCCGAGCAACACGTGCCAACAGATCCAGTGCTAACTGCAATGCAGAAAGTGATCGCGGCTGCTGCTTGCAACACGGACCCACTGGTGCCTCACCATGCTAGGCCAATAGCGTTGAGTCTCTTGAAAAGCCTGGACCTCAGCTGGAATCGGCTCGGCGTTGAGCACTTTGCAGCATTTTGCTCGGCGCTACGCTACGGCTGTCCGCTTGAAACTATTTCCCTGGTCCGGGTGATCCAGAAAGTGGACGCTGCTGATCGCGCGCAGTGCTGGCGATGGCTCGCGTTTGGAATTTTCTATCCGCAATCCAGAAAACTAAACAAAAGCAACAGTCGGCCAATTCGCGTGAAGCTGGAGGAGGAACTACTCCTTGAAGAATACGGTGAAGCGTTTGCCAAGACCCTTGCGGATCTTGCGGGTGAGCTGGTGTACCAAGGAAAAGGATCCAATCTTCACCACCATCAAACGAAAGACGAGCTCCTGTTGTGCACCATCAAGCAAGACGCGAAATTTTACTCGACCATGGAATTTGGATCACAAAGTGCAATCATCCATGATCTCGCCTGCGAGATGCAGATGGAGATTCTGTGTCAAAAAGAAGGGTGGGCGTGTGTGGTGCTCCCCGGCATCGGCTTTGGATGGGTCCAGAATGATCAGATCATCAGTATGGAGCGTGAACCCATCAGCAGCTGCTCATATCGAAACGGCAGCGGCTTAGAGTGGACATTCGACAACCGGTTCGATGAGGTTCCGCCCTTCACCCCCGAGTTGCTGGACACCTTCGGCTCGATGCTCGAACGTATCGGACCATTCGTGCGTTCAATCGAGTTTGTGGAAGTAGATGGAGTCGACACGCTGCTTCCTACCATCATGCGCCGCTGCGTCAACTTGGAGCGTCTGGTGCTGAGAGGCTGCGAGCTGTCCGACGATGCGGTTGACACGCTGATTGACGCTTTGAGTGGAGGCTTTGGCGATCATTTACTGTCGCTTGTGCTTAATACGGAGTACGATTTTGGCAATGCAAGTGTGGAAAAGCTGTGTCGAGCACTGTCGAATCCTGCCAGAACTCCAGCGCTACGGGAGCTCCTCGTCTCCATTCCTGGGATGAACGATCGAGCGTACGCCAGTTTCCGTCACGTTCTTGAAGTGAATAAAAGGCTGCAGTTTGTTCTGCTAGATGAGGAGGACCAATATACGTCTGGTGAAGATGAAGAGGAACCCACCGTGCCAACGGTGAGCGAGCGCCAACGCATCGAGGCATCCGCCCAAGGAGAACTGATCCCTTCTGCGCTACCACTGCACCAGAAACTGGCATTTCTTAGCTCGATCCAGCACAGCTCGGCTGTTGGCACTGCCTGCCACGGTCTCGACAACTTCATCGTGGCGAATATTTTCAACTTTGCTTCGGATAGAGTACCGCGTAGAATTATATGGGGCGAGCGCTTTGTGTAGTTAGTGAATGTCAACCTATACTTATCACAATAAAAAGTTAGTTGCTCAACTCAGACAGCTCCTCTCAAAGTGTGTGAATCAGGATGTTGGTTAAATGTTCAATTGGTTCCAAACCTGAGTGTGCGCACTCGCTCAAAGGCTCACTGAGTAGCCAGTCGCCTGCTAGTTATTGATGACAAATGGATACATTTCGGTTACAGAGTTTCAGATGATGAGACGGGGGAGGTCATCATGAGTCAGCAAAAAACCTGACTCATCGGCAATTGATCCTGGACATTGCGAAAGATGATGAAGAGATACCACTCGAAAGCTCAGCATTCCCTCTCCTGATCTCTCAAAACTACAATGCACATGAACGCGTATTGTGCTCTTGTTCTTTGTTTTTCATATTATCTGGATACCGTCGTGTCATAATAATATTGTACTGCTTGCTTGCAAAAGGGAGTGTAGAGAGGGGATGTATGCAACTCTCAAAACAGGAGGCATATCGACAGCGCGCACCGGACGTACGTCTCGTAGGTAGGTAGTACACCACGGTGGTGCAAATTGAGCTTCCTGGTCCTTGTGGTCTTGTTGTTTGTGCTTGGATCTCTATAAAATTGTTATGGTGCTGGTTGCTTGAACGTTTGGAGTCTTCATCTTTGAACAAAGTCTTTCTCACCACGTCACGTCATCGACTTGAGCTTCTCATAGGCCGAGTTTATGATCCCCCAGGAGAGCAGAGACCGGAAAAAGTTCATGTGCACGCCCCGGTATAATTTACTCATACTGTGGCCGCGCTCCGCGTACGTCAGTCGCAACGCCTGCACGGTGCCAATGAACGGCTCGCCGTACACGCTCTGCATCCGCGTTCTTGCCACTATCATAAGATAAAACGATTCAGCAATGCACATGATCAGTGTGAGATAAGCACATCACGACGTCAGCAATGCGCGATCATCATCAACTTTCGTACCGTTGATTGGGAAAGAGACTGTACTGATGACTGCGCCGAGGAGCGCGCCGCAGATGAAATCGTTCAGCATTCTCGCTCCAGCGGAATCACCGACAGGGAACGAATCGCGCAGCGGCTCACGAAGCCCAAAGAAGAGCATGTTGCCCGGTCCATTGCGGAAGAGAATCGCAGACAACCCGCGGTAGTACTCGCGGAGACCAAACTTGTTTAAATGCACGATGGCATCGTACGCACCGGTGATCTCGCCGTTGAACTTGGGCGTCTGTAGTAACGTTTGCGCCCGCTGTGGAAGCAAATCGGCAAGAGCAAATGAAGAGCAACCACCCAGGTAGTCAGTTTAGTCAATGCCTACCTAACCTGGCTAGCCATTCATGCGGTCGCTTACCTCAAAAGGAGTGAGGATCGCTTCAGTCGTGCCCGAGAGCCCTGCTGCCAGTAGATGGATCCCCGTGCGGTTGCCAAAACGATCCACGAGCGCTTCGTCGTACCAGTTGTAAAGCCCAAACATGATCGATTTCGACACTGCTGCCTGCAGTAATGGGGGCTTTACGCCGCGATAGAGCATGAACAGTCCCTCGTTCTTTACATTTTGATACGCGTCCCATGTATTCAGTCCGAAGAGCTACAGACAAAGCAACAAGCAAGCAAAGGATGAGCAGCCAGCTCATAATGGCACCACATACGCACATACACACACGATCATCGCTTAGCTCACTCACCTGCTGTCGGAACATGATCTTGTTCGGCGGGAACGTGATCACGATGTTGATTGCCGCGGCCGTGCCACCACAAAAGAACTCGCGCAGGTGCGGGTACGACCGAAAGAACTCGGGTGCATAGGGGAGTCGGTAGTCGCCCGCTCGCGCGTGTCTGCTGTTGTAGGCACTCGCCTCACCGTCAATTGCGCCGTGCAGCAGCTGTTGTTGGAACTCGGGGGCGTCGCCACTGCCACTGTGGCGACGATGCAGCATTGCTTCGGACGACGACGACGCCTGTGGGTCTCGCCCGTCGTTCAGAATCACGCCCATCGAGGGGGCATTCACGCACGCAACTGGCACGCTCAGTTAGGACAGAACGATTGCTCTTCTACACAGGGTACACACGTGTGTCGATCCGTGAAGAGAGAAGAAGAGAAGGGCGTCTTCTGTTCCTTTCCGCTCTGCTTGCTTCTTCCTGTTGCTTCTTCCTGCTGCTTCTTCCTTTTGCTTCACGTCCACGACTGCAAGCGACCAAAAATAAGCAAAGCAAAACAACGCACACACGCAACAACACCCGATTCGCAAGCTCAAGTGACACGCCAATAGTGTGGGCCACGTTGAATCTGACCAGCACAAAATAGTGTGGCACAGAACACTACTTTTGTCAGTGCTTCTTCAATGTGCCAGCTTAGTGTGGATCACATTATGTGGGTGCACTGGAAGAACACACCTTTCTCCCAAGAAAATTGCAATATCAGCCAGCTTTTTGGTCGCACTTTGAAGAAGCGAGAGAGAGAAGACACCGCGAAGCCCGCATTCTCTGGGCATCGATCAGCCGCGCTATACGAGACACACACACACACACACGATCGGCAGGATGGAAACCCGCAATGGCAAGTGGGTGAACGTGGACTACGCGAACCGCGTGCTCGACGAGAATTACGCGAGCGACGCGCCGCCCGCTCACCAGCAACACCAGCAACACCAGCAGCAACATGTCGACACGCTCGCTGGGGCGGCACACGACGGCTATCCGGATGACGATGACGCGCTCTTCTACGACGGCAATGAGCACGGCTACGGGTATGGGTATGGGGGTGGCTCGCATGGAGGTGACGATGATGGTGACGACGACCATCATGGCAGTAACCTTGTTGGGAGAGGTCACGCCAACAGCAATGAAGGAGGCGGAGGAGGTGTCGTGGTCGGCGTCGCGCACGAGTCGTATGGCGCGCAGCTGCTGAGCGGACGCCAGCAGCAGAAGCAGCAGCAAGAGGAACAGGACGCGTCGATCCAGATCACTGTGAGCGAGCCGGTGAAGCAGGGCGAGGGCATGAATGCGTACATCTCGTACAAGATCAGCACGGTCACGAACCGCGCGCAGTTCTCGAAGAGCTCTTTTTCCGTGATCCGCCGCTACAGCGACTTTGTGTGGCTGCACGGCAACCTGTACGCGATGTACCCCGGCGTGGTCGTGCCGCCATTGCCGGAAAAATTGCTCGTGGGGCGGTTCTCTCCTGAGTTCATCGAGTCCCGACGTCGCGCGTTGCAGTTGTTCCTGCACCGCTGCTGCCTGCACCCGGAGCTGCAGCACAGTGAACACCTGACGACGTTCCTCGAAGCAAGCGACGACGCGCTGCAGCACTTCAAGTCGGACCCAAAGAACAGCATCACAAAGGGAGCGCGCGGATCGATCTTCCAGTGGATCGACGAGACCGTGAACACGATCTCGACGAGCTTGGGTGCCAGCAACACGAACCTGGAGAAGACCCCGGCTGACCATGAAGTGGACGAGATGATCGCGTACATTGACGGTCTCGAACCGATCATGACTGGTTTGCACAAGCACGCGCACGGACTCACGAAACGCGCGCGGGAGATCGCTGATGGGCTCTTTGAATTTGGTGTTTCGTTCACACTGTTGGGAAAATCCGAGGAGAACCGATCGCTGCAAGAAGGATTGAATTATATCGGGAAATGCTCGGACCGCTTGTCGATCTTGGCTGCCGAGCACGCGGAGCGTGAAGCGCTGAACTTTGAAGAGCCGATTTTCGACTACATCCGCCTCGTTGGCGCGGTGAAAGCTGCTCTGCACAAGCGTAACGAAGTGCGTGGCTCGTATGGGAATGCTGTCGCTGACCTGGAAGCGAAGACCGTGATCATGAACAAGCTCTTGAAGCACAAGAGCTCGGCGGAAGAGAAGATCCAAGTTGCGGAGAACGATGTCATGAAAGCGCAGCAGCGCGTCGACGACGCGAAGCTGGAGTACGACATTGTCACGGAGCGCGTCATGCGAGAGGTAAGGGATTCTTTCGCTCGCTGCTTTATGAAGGGGATTGAGTCTCATTTGGTTTTTACTCATGGGTGATGATGAATATGACTAGGTGGAGCGGTTCCGACGTGAGAAGTTGGCGGATTTTAAGCGCATCATTTTGGATTACATCCAGATGCAGATCGAGTACAGCAAGAAGGTACAGAATCCGCGTCATCATGTCTTATGGATTCTGATTGTATTTGGCCCCAAACAATAACGTTGACTCGCTCTTTGCTTTCCCTTTTCCAGGTTGAGGACGAATGGAAGAGCGTGATTCCTCAGCTCGCTCAGATTCAGGTCGACACGACATCTCCATCGACGTCCACAAGTGCAACCAACTCGCTGATCCAGGAGAACTACATCGGCTCGGATGGCGGACTCGTCAGCAACATGGATCTGCTCTCGCTGAGTCACGAAGACATGAGAGGCAACCACCGGCAACAGCAGATGCAACAGCAGATGCAACGACCGCCTCGACACTATCAGATGGGGCACGACAACCCGGACGTGACCATTTAGGTAGCTTTGATTTGCGAATGCAGCAGCAAGTCTGGACTAAAAAGGTGGTGGTGTGAATGAAGCATGAGAAAATGAGGGCTCATGTGGTGATGGGTGAGGATTGATTGATTGATTGATTATATTAGTAGCGCGCGCGTATTGTAGAAGACAAAAGAGTCAAGCAAGCAAAGCAGACAACAGCACAACAGCGAGTACATGAATGACCATGGGACGAAAAAGAGCAAAAAAGAGAAACAAATGAGTACGTATTGTCTTTTTGTGCAAGCGTTTCTACTTGGCTGTTGCTTTTACACTACCTTTCAAACATTCGTGGGTCAACACGAATTTCGCCAGAGCAGGATGCAGATCCAGCCCAGATTGCTTTGCTACATACGACCGACTACAACTACACCTCTGCGACCTGGCGCCTCGCCAAGTTCGCAAGCAGCTGCTCGCGCGACGGGAGCACCCACCGTTTGTAGTTGTCTTCGTACTTGGCTTCCCCCGACGCGCTCTTGACGTCGAGGCGGCGCTCCGTGACCCAGAAGTACGCCATCCCAGCGCCAACTGCAAGGAGCGAACACCCAAGCAGCAGCAGCGCCTGCAGGGCACCAAAGCCGATCACTTTGGACATGGACAGCGCCGCAAAGTTGTTCACAGGTAGTGTGCACGTGGCGCCGTCAGCATTCGACGAAGACTTGGACGCAGCACCAGAGAGCAAGCTCACAGGGTACGACGCGTACAGATACAAATTGCACGGTCCGTTCGGCGAAAAGGAAGATGAACCGCGGGCGATGCGCATATTGCCGTTCTCGCCCCACATGGTACCCCACGTGTTGCGAATGATCCAGTACTTCTCGCCCGCATCCGTTTCGCCAAAGCCCGCGATCACCACTGCGTGGTTCACTTCCTTGCCGTCGCTCGAGCAGTCCTGCGCGTCGTAGATGCCGCCTGAGTAGAGCTTGAAGCCATCACCCGTCGCGTCCAGGTTGGCAGACACGGGACCCGACATGACAGCTCGCAGCAGTGCATCTTCGTCCTGTTTACCAAGTGCAAGTAAACCTTATTTGTGTCAGCCATTTGGTTCCATGCATTACCAGGATCCGACTGTCTCGAGAATACGTACACTGGAGGTCACAGCCACGTAGTCGGACGACTTGTTGTTCCACGTGACAGCGACGTCGCTCGTGCTCAGCGTCTGGCAGAGCGTCTCACCAGCGGTCGTCGCCATCACGTACGGGTACTTGTCGGCGCACGCGACGCCGTATGGGGTCACGCGGCTCATGTACTCGTACGTGAGGAAGGGCATCCCGCCGTCGCAGCCCTGCGAGGATGAGATCATGTCTTTCTCAAACTTGCTGCGGATGTGGTCGAGCGGCGCCGAGCAGCTGAGCACCTGCTCCACACTGAGTGGGGACTGCAGATAGCAACAAAGCAAGTAATGGTGAGCATTACTAGTGAAGTCGATTGGCGGATTTGACCAATGTTGCTGTAGCTATCGAGAGAACGTACCGCGGTGATCTTGTTCTCGATCGCGAATCGACTCTCAATGACAGCAATGCCTGAACATGCATAGTTCGTGGATAACTAACGGTTAGAAATTACCAGTTTGATGAGACTGAGGACAAGCACTCCGTCCTTACCTGAGAATGCCCAGCAGCTACCACACGTGCCCTGGTTCTTGATCGGCGTCACGTACTTTCCATCCTCGATCGTGAGCCAATTGACTTCCGTGGGGATCGTGGCATTCGCATTCACATCTGCAGTAACCGCTGACGCCGCCACCGATGCGGCCGAGCCGCTCACGTCCTTGAGATGAGGAGCTCCATGGTGAGGACGATGATGATGGTGCTTGCCGTGTTTCGCAACAGCCTCTGGTCTGGATTTCAGGAACGACCGGTACTCATCGTCACTCAGATCGCTCAGGTCGTTCAGCGCCATGGTATACGACGACTTGCCTTCGCGCTGCTTCCGGTTGTGCGCCGCGACGACGCTCTCGCTGTCAGCGATCGCCTGCGCGCGCGAGAGCACGGATTTGCGCTTCGGGCCGAGCAGCAATGCGCGGTGGCGCGAGCGCGTCTGCTCCATGTGCAGCCTCGTCTCAAAGTGGTCGATCTTCGCATTTGCAGCTTCGAGGCGTCTGTGGTGACCGTCAGGAAGATGTGCATCAACAGTCGCAGAAGTGCTCGGGATTGCGCTAGCGGAGCGGAGCGTCGCGAAGGCGACCACCGCCAACATTGCAGTCGTGCGCGCTAGAGATTGCATTCTGACCATTATCAGCTCGTCGTAATAGAGGAGATCAGGACGGAAATGCTAATGGAGACTTGCACCTTCGCACGAGTGTGTGTGTCGCTTTGATCTCACTTTTTGGGAGTTCTTTGGCTTGAATGCACCCAGCCAGCTGACCCAGCTGAAAAGCGAAAATCAGGAAGGGTACTTCCCTTCTAAAGTTGATAGCATCCAGCGTAACTGCTGTGTATCGCTTTAAAGAGGGTTGCTTATTTGGATTTGACACTAAAGACGGCTAACAACCGGCTGCTAACCGTTTGCTCTCATGTCGTCTTTCTGCTAAAAATATCGGTAAATACCGGTTTTTCAAAGAAGCTGATAAACCGCTACCGGTATTTATTTATTTGGCGCCAAACCGGATTACCGGTATATATTTTGGCGCCAAATCAATCAACGTTTCCAAAGGGTGGGTTGATGCCCCTGAAAAAAACGCAAAGAGCGCGATGGCGTCTGAGTGGCATCGCGAGCGCGCAGAGCTGCTGGAGACCATCAAGCGCCAGCAGGAGGACGCCGAGAGGCTCGCGAAGCGCTTCAAGCTGCTGCAGCGCACGCTCGTGGACCAGCAGAAGCTGCTCGACCGGTACCAGCAGGCGCTCCAACAGTCTGGCGCGCTGGCGAAGCCCAACAAAGGCGATGACGTTGTCTCGAAAGGTAGTAGCTCGTCAGTAACGACAGATAAAGAAAACTCAGCAATCGCTGCTATTGATGGTGGGATGAACACATCGACAGCAGCGCCCGCCAAGTCCACGCCACGTGCACCGGATTTCGACGAGCATCAAGCGCTCACAGCCGCCAACACGGCGAGAAATGCCACCAGCTCGCTCCTGATACCGCCACGTCAGGTGATTCAGGACACAGAGGAAATTGCGAGTGCTGCTAGCGCGTCTAAAAAGCGGAAGACCTGCGCAGCAAGTATTCAAGTAGAGACACAAGTGAAGCATGTGAATCGTGGGATCGAAGATGCCGCCGTGATCAGTGATCCTTCGAGAACAACCAAGAGAAACACACCTACAGGCGAATCAACAACAAGTCCCACTAGATCCAAGAAGCGGGTCGCCGTCGATGCAGCTCTGAACCCCACAGATACAAAAAAGAAGTCAGCTTTACCTGTGAGCAGCGCCACCACTAGGAGCAGCGACGCAAAGGCAAGCAGCGACGTGACGCCTCCCAGTACTTCATCCTCCAAACGCGACAATAGTGCGTCGTGGATCCCCCGGAAAGCCGATTTTTACCATCAAGCTGTACCTGTGAAAATGCAGTCTGAAGTGAAACCTGAGCTGTCTACTCCGACTGTACCCTCCTCCGCCAACAGTAGCAGTTCGCACGAGAAAGCCCCAGCGATGATCGTGGATGTGAAGAAGAGTGCGAGCATCACAATCAACAGCAACACGAAAAAGAGGAGCTTGAACGAGCGCGCGCCGACGTGGGCGCAAGAGAAGCTGCGCATGCAGGAAGCCGGGATCATCATCAAGACCGACAAGCGGCGATTTTCCGACCTCAAACCACCAGCTTCAACAGTAGCAGCTAGTGCAACATCACCAGCAGTATCAAAAGACGACGCTTCCTCAGAGAGCGGTGACGAGAAGGCGAACGGATTTCAGTACGTCGAGGTTGTGCGTAACCGCGATGCACGGGCAGCTCTACCCGGTCACGACTGCGTCGAGTGCCGAAAGTACTACGAAGCGCTCGACGGACTGATCCCCGACGCCGACATGCAGCTCGCCAAGGCCAAGTGCTCGCGGCACCGCGCGCGCTTTGAGCCGTACAACACGCCCGATGACTTCTGGCGCCTGAGCTTCCCGGACTCTGAGTCGCAGCCATTGTCGCCATGAGAGCGAAACACAAACCCCAAGAACAGCGCATACTACAGACTACAGTACCATAGCAAATAGCTAGATTAACAAAACACACCCGTTCGAGAATCACACAAGTGCCCAATACTGTCACCGCATGGCAAGGTCGACGACAATCAGTCCTTCAATGTTCAAAACCTGTCAAACCTATTAAGCATACACCCAAGCGAAAAGAATCCAAAGCCCAAGCAAAAAAATCATCCCTTCGCACCCGACTTGCTCCTCCTTGACTTACTCACGCCAGCTAGGAAAAAGAAATGTGTCTCGAACACTGTAGTTCTGCTTTCAATCGCGCAGCTTTGACCAGAGACCTATAGTAGTCTCACTCAACCAACAACACAGAAGGCAATGCCCTCGCGCGTGGAGACCCCATCATCACCACCATTCACAACTGATTAAGAAGATCGAAACATCGAATGAGAGGCGAATCACACAGCTCACTTACTTGTGTGTGTAGGTAGGCAGGTAGAGTCTCTGACATCGAACAAGAGGTTGCCGAGTAAACCACACATCAAGCATTTGGCGACCCATTCTCCTCTTGACCTCCCCTCAAGGCAGCACAGCTGTTCCATGGGACTGACTGTCTTGACGAGTGTTCTCCTGTACCTTCGGAAAGTTCAACTCATCCATCGATGTCCTACAGTTTCTCTTGGCGAATCGTGCTGAGATCACACAGTAGTAAAAGTACTCGTAGTAGTAGATGAAGGAGTCTGGGAGTCCTGTACCCCAAAATTCGGCTCAGAGGTCTCCCTCCCTCTCATCATCACCAGCTCACTCATTCCGCCTTTTACCCCAGAGCCAGTAAGTGCCAACCACCCTTCCAGTTTCCCCCGAAGCCTGCCGAAACCTCCATGAAGAGTATCCAGTGTATCGCGATCGCCGCCTCGGTCTTTGCGGCAGTGTTGCTCAACAACGGAGCAACTACCGCTCAAGATGTGTCAGCACCTGCCCCTGCCTCAAGCAACAAGGTCGAAGCCAAGATCGTCAGCTCCACTGAGAGTAGCCCCAGCAGCATCTTGCTGTCATCTGGTGCCGCGGCTAGTGCCACCAACACTGAGAGCAGAGTGAACTCTGTGCTTGGTGGTGGTGGTGCCAAGAAGCAAGAGGGCTACGACTATGACTCGAACAACTATGATGACTACGATAAGAAGGACAATCACAAGAAGCACAAGGAGAAGGATGACTATGATGACTATGGCTACGGTGGAGTTTACGACAAATACGGCAACAACAACTATGTTTACAATGGTGGCTACTACGGTGGCTACAATGGCTACGGCAATGTCTACTACTACAGTGGCTACGATGGCTACGGCAATGTCTACTACTACGGTGGCTACTATGGCGCCCCAGGTTATGGCTACAGCAGCGGCTTTGGCTACGGTCCTGTTGGTTTTAACGCTTTCGGCAACAGCAACAGCAACGGCATCGGCAATGGGGTTGGCAGTGGATTGGGCTTCGGCTTCGCTCCTGGATACCAGTTTGCGAGCAACAGCAACTTCTTCTGAGCGAACCGTTGTGTCTTGAGTGTATAGGAATTGCCGTTTTGAAAGAGTGAGTTGATGTTTCTGTTGTAGTAAGTGGTATGTAGTAGACGGCGTTGTGTCTCATGACACTGAGTGAGTGAGTGAGCCTTTTCACTGTGAAGAAAATCAACATGATGAACCGAGTTTCAATAGTATTCCTGAAAGCTCCCCATTCCCTCTAAGTAGACGAACGCACCATAGACATCATCTCCAAAGCCGTCGGAGTAACCAAGCCCTCGTTTACACAGAAAACCCAAACCTTACACACACAAACACACTCGAAGCTACTGAAAGTTCGTAGATCTACTGCTGCTGCTGTTCATGCTGCGAGTCAGTGCGTCCAGTTGTGGTCCGTACGACGGACCAAACTCCCACATTTGCTTGGCTCCAGTCAAAGTCCACGTCCCGAAAAAGTTAAATCCGAAAATCCGAAAAAGTCCCTCAGGCGAAACTGATTGTCTCTCGAGGTCCAACGCGCCAGCGTAGATGTCGGAAGCCGAGATTTCAATGTACCTCTGGAGCCCGCGTACAAAAGCAATAGTTTCGGTATCTGATCCTCGCGGCTTGTCTTCGTGGGTGGCGAGTGGGAGGGTTTGGATCGTTCCTGAGAATCCTCTTACCACTGACTCATCGAGCGGCTCACTCTCAAAGCTCACAGCGTCTTACAGACTGCCTGGCAGTCTTTGTGATGCTTCTCAAAGAACTTGAACAACAGCGCGTGGCTGGCGTCGTGGAAGAAGAAGCCGCCGCTCACGGCCACTTTAAAATTGCTGCAGTACCTGATCCCACAGGTGAGGTTCTGTTTTCGTAAGTTGCATCGAAGTTACTTAC